>JAMKQA010043375.1:0-24831 GCA_024699735.1 Posidonia australis | reverse complement strand
TTTTTGGTTTTCCTCGTCTTTCCATTAAAAGACTAGGTGGCGACTCCTTTCTTTTTCTTCTTTTCTTTTCCTTGCGCATTTCGCCAGTCGAGGCATTGGCTGTGATCCGCCTTCTCCCTTGTGGGTCGGCATGGTCACACAAACGATTTAAGAAAAAAAATGCAAAGACCTAATTGTAAGAAAAACGACCTACTTGAGAAAAAAGGACCTATCTGAAAGATAACAAAAGTTACAGAAGTTTTATTAAAAGAAAATTATTTTTTATTTTTTAAAGAAGAAAAAGAAACGACGGCCATCAGCGACGGAGCTTCGTTGTTGACGACCTCCGGAGGAGCTTCCAGAGGCCATCCCATGGCTTGATCCAAGATCAGACCCCATGGGAAGCAAGAAGAGAAGGAGGAGAAGAGATCCAACGGTTTGGATCAGGGATTCAACTGTGGGAGTGGGCCTCCCACCTCTCTCGCCGTTGGAGCACTCCGGCGACGGCATCGGAGAAGAAGGGGGCTACTGGAGGTCACGATGCAACGTCTCTGGGCTCCAGGAGGCACGGGAGAGCGGCGAGGATCATTTGCCTTCCTTCAAAGGTCAAAATGGATAGAGATCGTGCAAGGTGGCTTCTGCCTGCCATCGCTGTCGTCTCCTTCGACAAACGAGCTCGCCAGGGTGATCCAAGGCCTGAATCGCGATCCTGGAACCTTAGGAGTGTTGGTGGAGCGTTGGAGATCGTTCCCTGGAGGTCGAAGCGGCGTTGCAAGGCTGAAGGCTCGCGTCTCTTCCCTAGTTTCAGTCTTCTTCCTCGGGAGGCACTCCAGCGATCTTTTGGTGGAGGCCTCGGGAGGCAACAAAACGGTGCACTAGGGATCGGAGATGCAGGAGGAATACCAAGGGAGGAAGACCTAAAGCTCTGGGACACGAATCAACCAGTGGATTCGTGCCCCCACCTAGGCCACCGGAAAATGACTCCGGTGAGGCCTGGAAACGTGATTCCAACCAAAGGAGACCTCTAGCTCTGTTGGAATTGACCAGGGGAGCTTGAGGGAGACCTAGGAAGCTAGAATTGAAATAAAATGAGGTTGGTGGAGGGCGTACCTGATCTGGCAGTGTGCTTGGCCGTCGGAGCTCACCGAAGGTGGTGGAAAACTCTGGTTTCTCACCTCCACGAGCCTCCTCTCTCTTCTTGGAAATCTATCTGTCTCCTACTCCCTTTCTCTCTCGCTCTTTTTTTTTTCCACACTTCACACTGCCGTCCCTTTTATAGGTGAAGCTCCGATGGCTATAACAACCTGTAATAGATTCAACAAAATCCTAACAACTAACTAACTCCGTAACAAACTAAAACCTCCTAACAGACTAACCACTTGTAACAACCTTACTGTCCCCCACACACCTCCGCTGCCTGCCCAAACACTGACAACGATCAACGGTCGTGATGAGGGAACTGGCCAGGTGCGCCTGTCTGGTGCGGTTGTTTGGTGCACCAGAGAAGTGTGCCTGTCTGGTGCGCCAGATAGGTGCGCCTGTCTAGTGCGCCAAACGGTTGCACCTGTATGGCCCTGGATCACGGTTCAGATCATTGGTGGCTGTTGGTCTAAGGAGTGGCTGTTGGATTTGGAAGAAGAAGAAGAAATGGGTTGAGGTATTGTGGGACTTCATGGGCCTAAGTGGGCTTTAGTGGGCCTTCATGGGCTTTGGGACTAAGTCAAGGTTTGAGTTCATCTATGATTAAAAGCCCAACTACCACAATTCCATCCTGCAAACATTCAAAATTGGGGTGTCTACACATATAAGCAATTTCAAGACTTTTGTGGCAATATTGGAATTAATTTACAGTCCTTGGGTGAATCTAGAGTATTTCTCAATACAGTAAGATCTGATCAGGGTTTAGGCCCGGTCAACCTAGATGACATGTCTAATATTGTGGAGAACTTTGAATCTCTACGTTTGTACTCTCAGTCTCAATGATTATTGCTGGATGGAATATTAGGGGACTTGGAAGTAATGAGAAAAAAAGGACTGTCAGGAATTTTATTAAAATAAGCAATAGTGATATAATAATACTTAGTGAAAAAAAAGAGAAAGCTATACCCCAAATTTGTTTGGGACTTTGGGAGGAGGAAAAATTAGTAATTGGGCACACCTACCCTCAATTGGGGCATCTGGGGAAATTCTAATTGGTTGGGATGGAAGACTCTTTGACATTTCATCTATTCACTGGCTACTTTTAGTCTTTCAATCAATATCAAGAACCACATGGATGGACTAGATTGGTGGTTAATAGGGGTATATGGTCCCTGTGAATCTAGACTCAAACAAGATTTCCTCTCTGGGATAGATAACTTGAGTAATCTGGTAAATGAAAATTGGGTGATTGGGGGGATTTCAATATTAGTAGGTACATATATGAACATTCTATAAACCTGGTTTATCCCCTGCTATGATTAATTTTAATGATTTCATTGATACCAACCTTCTTATTGACTTTTCTCCTAATAATTGTCAATATACTTGGTCTAACTTCCAGGCCCAGCCTTCCATGGTCAAGTAAGACAGATTTCTGGTATCCCCTAACTGGTCAAACTTCTATTCTTACTCCTTATGTATTGGTAAGGTTAGGGTTGTTTCAGACCATATCCCAATCTCTCTTGACACTAAAACTATGGACTAGGGACCTATCCCTTTTAAATTCTATAAATCCTGGTTATACATAGAGGGGTTTCATGAGTTTATCATCAATTACTGGGAAAATTCAATCACTAGTTTCAACTTAGACTCCCTTATTGCTCACTTTGCTTTCCAACTTAAAGACGTTAAGGGACGTATTAAGGCTTGGATCACCCCCATCAGGGAGGAGAGAAGAAAGAGACTAGAGTACATTGAGAAATAGATCTTCTTTATAGATCAAATGTCAGAGTCTTATGTATTAGATAATGATTCACTGGAATTCAAGAACAAGCTAAGAGATGAACATCATAGCCTTCTCTTAGAGCAAGAAGTCTATTGAAGACAAAAGTCTAGGATACAATGGCTAAATGAGGGATATCTAAGTACAACATTCTTTCATAATATGGTTAAATGTCGTAAAAGATTTAACACTATCAATTCTTTTCAAGTCAATGGCATCTCCCTAACTTCCCCTTCTCTAATCAGCCTTGAACTTGAAAACCACTTTACTCATCAATTCAATAAGAAGACTGAATGTAAGGTCCCTTTATTTTGGGACTCATTACTGCCTAAGAAAATTCCTAATCCTGATCTTCTTGAGGGAGAATTTACTCTAGCAGAAATCAAAAAGAGTGTATTTGACCTCCTAGGTGATAAATCCCCTGGTCTAGATAGATATCCCATAGTGTTCTTTCAGGAGTTCTAGGAGGTCTTGAAATCTGATCTGTTGAGTCTCTTCTACAACTTCTTCCTTTCTCAGGATAGTGATGCTCTTAAACCAATAAATCAAACTTTCATAGCACTAATTCCAAAAAAGGAAGGTGCCCAGTGCACCAAAGATTACAAGCCTATCAGTTTACTTAATAGCACTTATAAGATCATCACTAAATATTTGACTAGTAGATTTACTCCTGTTCTTAATAATGTAATTGATGATTTCCAATGTGCTTTCCTTTCTGGAAGGAACATTGGGGATTATTTCTTGGTTACGTAAAAAACTTTAAACTACATGAAGGTTTCTTCTGTCCTAGGTTTTATTCTTAAGTTGGATTTTGAGAAAGCATTTGATAATGTAAATTGGAATTTTTTTACTAAACTCACTTTGGAGGCTTGGCTGTGGCAACAAGTGGATCACTTGGATCTATATGTGTATTTCTTCAGCTAGGTTCTCTGTTCTGGCAAATGGGTCTCCTAAGGGATACTTTGATACTTCTAATGGACTTAGACAAGGGGACCTCATATCTCCTCTTTTATTTATTATGGTTTCTCACATTCTGAATAGAATGTTATCTTTGGCTTCTAAGAATGGTTTCATTTCTGCGATTCAATTCCCAAATGGGGGCACAAATGTCAAGAATATACAATATGCAGATGACACTATCCTTTTTCTCTCCTTTGATAAGAACAATATAATGAATATAAAAAGGATTCTATACTGTTTCCAGACTTGTTCTGGACTTAAGATAAATTTTCAAAAATCTTCCCTCACTGGTGTTGGCATTTCTAGGGCATTACTGGAACACTACTGTAACATTTTGGGATGTCAAGCTGCAGAGTTACCTATTACCTATCTTGGACTTCCTTTGCATTATAGGAGAGCCACATATTAGGATTGGTCACCAGTTATTAAGAGGATTTCTAATATGTTGTCATCTTGGAAGGTAAAATTCCTCTCTTTGAGAGGAAGATTAACCCTTGTTAATTTAGTTTTATCTGCAATACCAACTTACTTTTTATTTGTATTACACTTACCCTCAAGAGTTGAACTTGAAATTGACCGACTTAGAAGTTGGTTCCTTTGGAAGTCTACTTCCTCCAATAATAAAGGTTATAATCTAGTAAAATGGGTAGTATTATGTAGGTCTAAGGAGCAAAAAGGTTGGAGCATAATTAATCTCAGGAACTTTAACTTAGTACTGAAATGCAAGCCCTTATGGCAGCTACTGACTCACACACCCAACTTGAAATGACCTTCTCTATTAAAAGCTAGATATTGCTCTAGGTCTTGGCCAGGGGCTCTTCTTAACACTTCAGGAGGAAGGTGCTCACCAATATAGTAGCAATTAAAAGCCTGTTTTAATATATTTAACTGTTTCACTACATTTGAAGTTGGCAATGGAGAAAACACTATCTTCTGGGAGAATAAATGGAGGGATGGCATCCCCTTGAAATTTATGCTTCTTGAGTTGTATTCACTTGTTAAACACAAAAAAGCTTCTATCAAGAGAGTGATGGAACAATTTAGGGGGGACTATCAGACACTGCTTAATATTAATCATGTCTCTGAGATCTCTGATAATTTGCATACAATTCAAACACAAACTGATCAGCTTACTTAATTGATGACTGGGGTCCATTTACAATTGGATACTGACAAAATTCTGTAGAGCCCAAATGCCAACTATAACTTCACTGTGAACTCATGCAATAAACTCATAAATGATGAAGGCATCAGATTTCACTTGTATGCAAAAATATGGAAGGCCTAGGTGTCATTTAAGATTAAACTTTTCACTTGATTACTGGTGTTTAACAAGATTCTAACTAAAGAGAATCTGAGAAAAAAAAGATGGAATAGACAAGACTTGTGTACTATGTGTTACACTTATCATGAAACCACTTCTCATCTGTTTATACAGTGCTCCTTTGCCACAACTGTCTGGAAATTCTTTATCTGCAGACCTTTATTTCCAGTTTTTTGTAATGTAGAAGATATATTCAGATAGACCTGAATGTATTTTTGATTTATCTGAAATTGGGTAAAATATTCTCATCCCTGTTGTTGCTTGGTGTATTTGGAAATAAAGGAATAATAGATTTTTTTTGTAATATATCCAACTCAAGTAAGTCAATTATATTCAATGTTATCACTCTTATGTATTCTTGGCTAGAAAATCTGGACACAGGTTTTGAAAAGGAGGAGTTGCTCCAATCTATATCAACTATGCAGAGCTCCTAGAACACTGCCCAGTCACGTGTTAAAACCTCCTCAACAAACCCCCTGATGCATCCTCCTCTCCTTCCTCCAGCTAACTCTCTTGCCAATTCTTCAGCTGAACTTCCTCCTTATTTGCACAATTCCAATGAAGATGCTACTGCTTAATTAAGTTCTTTTAATCAATTTCTATTTGAACTTGGAGTTGTAAAATTTCAAAAAATACCTACCACTTCGAATTCTACAAGTGGACGTTTTTTTGTTCTGAAGCCTGTTATATTTATGATCTTTGTAAATTTTGAACTTACTTTACTCGTAGTGATATTGTTGTCAGGAAGTTAATATAATGCTACTAACGTTGCTTAAAAAACAAAATGCCCATGGTGACATGGCTCACACAATAATAATAAAAAAGAACACATCACAATATGAGATTTACATGGCTCAACATTTAAGTAGTTCATTAGAATCAAAACGCAACCTTAGGATTTCAACAAGGAGACGGAAAACCCTTTCAGAATACATGATTTTTATTAACTTTTCAAGTGGCACTAACACCTGCATTGACGTAATGTATAATTCAACCACTGTCATTAGCATACTGCTACGAATTACTCACGTAGCAATCATGACATGACACAACTTTCCATTCAGTCTTCATATTAACAATGAAATCGAATTCCATTCTCATTTTTCACAGGACGTGCTACACTATATTATAACATACAAGGTATGAGACGCATTAGTAATCACCATAACCCACAAGACTGGAAAGATTCAGCAGCTTGTAGGCCTCTCATAGGTCGGTGGAAGCGAGGGGCAGTTCTCGTTCATGTGCGCGTAGGGCACTATGGTGTTGTATTGTGGCAGCTCCATTCTATACTCACCTAATATTTGGCAGAATGGCAACTGCCCGTCCTCGTTGTTACACCATCTGGGTAGGTTTGTTGCGTTGTTCTCAAATATCTTGAGCATATACGCATCTCGGATCTGTAAAGATGTTAAGAATAAAACTGAGTTAAAATTTTGTTACAACCTACATCAAAGATAAGTATTTTAAGAGAAATCATCTCGAGCAGATACCAATATAGATATCATTTTACATATCTCTATGATATCCATATCCATTGTCTGTATTACATTTGTATTACACATATATATTCTCCAATTTTATTGTTATATATATGTATGTATGTATGTATGTATTAGTGATATTCTGCTGATTTTTATATCATTAGTTATGTAAAGTATATGCACTTGCATATAATTCAAGTCTTAAGCATAAAACTTCTTGATATTCTACAATATCTATTTTTTATTTGTATCCATCTAATCAAATATTCATACCGTAATCATATTCATATCTATTTTTTAAGAATATAAATATGAGCTTCTCATATCCAAATGACATCCGTATCCATATTCATAATTCAAAAACTGATATGAATATGATAAACACAGATCCTTACCATATTTGATTCATTTGCACCGCACTTTGATAATAAAAGGGCATGAATATCAGTTAAAATATATTAGACTTCCTAAAACTAGCGATTTTATTAGCTTGTCTTACTGATATAACACAAAGGTTGGTGAAACCAACAGTAACTATCAATCAGCCTGTTGATATTTCATGAAATCTACTATGATCGAATAGCACTAAATAAAATTTGCGCCTTGAGATATACAACTACATAGATTTGCAGCCAGTTGGAAAGCAAGTCATGGCCGACCTATTTCCACTCATAACATTAATAAGGCAAAAATGGGTTGTGATTCACCTAAAAAGCCAACATGACTCGTTGGTAGCCTATTCCAGTATTCTTCATAATTTTTGAAAAATAAAAAAATCAAAAAATCAAAAGAGCAGGTCTTCTAATCCACTTCATGATCTCAAATTTCATAATTTGTGGACTACTTTAATGGCTAAAATTTTCTGAATTTTACTGCATATTAGGATCTTTAGATCAAGGAGTAAGGGTTATCAAATTGGAATGAAAATTTTAGTAGAAATGCTATACAAGATTATGATTTAATCCATAAGATTGAAACATTTATAAAATAATTAAAAGGTAAAATCAAAAGACTATAGCCATGTTGGCTGTAGTGTCTACTACAGCCACATTGGACTCAATTAATAAAAGGATCATCTAACATAGTGAGACTGAGCTCTATTTACTTACAGTGAACTCAGTAACCTGAATTGAGCTGGAAACAGGGCCCAAAATACCGGCCTCTTTGTACATTTCAAGAATAAATGCAACACAAGTTGTTGATTTCCCATCACTATATACCCAGTCATCTTGTTCAGGAATGGTAAGCAATTGATCAAATGTCATTCCCCGTCTTTCTGTTTCAATAAGTATACTATATAGGTCCAAATCCTGAAATAAATATGAGAAACTATTACAAACAGAACTACATAGTAACAAACAATAATTAAACAATCATGTAGATAAAGTCCATCATATACATCTTATCAAAAATACCAGTCACCAGACACAAGCTTTCTGAAATGACCTGAAACTTCAATAAACCTTGTTTTTAGTGAAAACATCTAAACAGATTATTGAGATCTATGTGACTATGTTACATACGCTGCGAATGAAAACAAAGAGCTTCTATCAATATAGGTAATAAATACTAGTTGCATATCTTGCTCCTAGATCCTGCTGAAGCACTTCAAACCTCCATAAAACCATCCCACTTCCAAAGACTAGAAGAACAGGAAAGAGTCACAGAGGCTTGACAAGAATAATGAAATTGACCTACATTTTTCAATTGTTACTCAACCTCCACAAAAATATAGTAGAGAATTCTGCAACAACAGTAATTATCATGCATTTAAGGTGCAAAACAAACATAAATGATATTTAGATCAAGGGATTTATTAGGGATAATACAGTTAATTGGTTTATTCATAGGGAGGTCAGGCTGCCAATCACTAAGCCAATTACTTGGTCAAGTCCACTGAATTTTCAGAACAGTGCTTATATTGAACTTTGAATGTGCATGGATGTGTTGGTTTCGCAGGAATGAAATTCCAAGAAGATTTGAAAATCCTGGAATAGGAATTCCAAGAAGTATGATTTAGACGTTTGGTTTTAGTTATAGAATTTGAAATTGTAGCAGTTGGTTAAAAGCATTGGGAATTCTTGCTGTTTGGATTTGACTTTGAAAGGCTACTGGCGAAGTTACCTCCCCACCACGAAGGAAAATCAAATGATGGAGTTTGTCTTCCCTTATATTTTGGAGAAAAACAGACTCCCTCCAATTCCTCCATTCTCCAGGTTAAACATTTTAGTCGACCACCTAAAAAGGAACCAAAGAATGAAACTACAAGGAATTCAACTTCTACCAACTTGTACCAATTTCTACCAAATTCCAGCAAACAAAAAATCTAAAAATGACATAATGTAACTTTTTCTTAACTGTTTTCATATCACTGTTACTTAGGACTTGGTAAAAGGCCACCAAATACTGTCATAGAGAGAAAAACATTACTGTGAAATGGAAAGAAACTACTACATTGTTTATTCAATAACAAAAGATTATAATCACCTATACATCAGAGAACATATACTTAACCTACAAGTAACATATTAAATGGATAACACAAAGATCCATATAAAGATTCATTTGATCTAACACTCCCCTTTAAGCTAAAGTATCTAACATACACAGCTTGTTATATAATGATTCTTTGTGTTATTAATAAAAAAAACTACATAACTTAAAATAAATGAAAATAGTAGCTTCTCAGAGATCCCACTCAAATTCTTCACTAATGACTTCCTAAAAGCCATGAGACAGATACCAAGAAACACATTGTGGACGTGACAAGTCCACACATTGGAGACGACATAAGATCAAAACACCAACGAGACAATCAGACTGTTACACCAACACATGTAGATGTAACAGGTTCACATAACTAAGGTGACATAAGATCAAAACACCAACGGAATAGTCGAATTACTGCACTAACACGTGTGGACGTAACAAGTCCACACAACAAAGACAACATAAGATCAGAAAATCGTCTAAGACATGTATCTGAACAACTGTTTTTTTTCCTTTTCTTTTTTTTTTCTCACATTCTCTTCTCCTTCGTCGTCGCCTTTTTTTCTCTCACATGTATCAAAACACCAACGGAATAGTCGATTTATGGTGGAGGCGGCAAATCTGTGTTTATTGGCAATGGTTTGACAGGAAGGAAGGCCAAAGGTGACGATGTCGACGACAGGACTAGACGACAATAGGTGTGCTGCTGCAGCACGGGCAAGACCTCTCCCTCTTCCTCTCCCCCTTTCCCCCTTTTTTTTCTTCAGTATGTTGGATGGCTGACAGTTGGAGAAAAGAAATTGGGGCTACTGGCATCAAAGATGGCCTAAAATGACAAACGGCGACTTTGGGGGGCTAAACTGCCCTTGTCTGAAGGCCTGAAGGCACTGAAGGGGTTGGATTGCCCCTACCGGCGGGACTAGAGGGGCTAGAAGCCCTTGACGGCAACACGAGAGGGCTTGGAAAGCCCTACTCGTGGGCTGGCCAACAGTGGAGAGGCTTGCTGTCGTCGTTGGCGAGGCTGGACTACCCTGTTGGGGTCGGCGACACGTCTGGAGGGCTGAGAAGGTAGGTTGAGCCACGCACGAAGGGCCTGAGAAGGTGGCTGACAGTGCTGGAAAGACGACGGAGGAGACGACAGCGGGAGCACACAAGACTGGTGGCTTAAGAAACCGTGGGAACAACATCGACAGGGACTCGATTAATGATGGACTTGGTTAGATTTGCGCCTTATAGTAGCAAATCAGACTTTAGATGGGAAAGGAGGACAAGAAAGGGGAAGTTTTCCCATGGATTCGCCGCCGCCGATGGTAATACTACGATAGAGGTTCATCGACGGCGACGGTAGTTACTGTACACACTCTCTCTTTCTCTCAAACGCTAGGATTTTTCCAGGGCTTTGATACCATGTGGGATGGGAAAAAACTACTATATTGTTCATTCAATAACAAAGGATTACAATCTCCTATATATAAGAGAACATATACTTGACTTACAAGTAACCTATTAAATAAATAACACAAAGATCTATATAAGGATCAATTTAATCTAACAATACAAAAGGAAAAAAGACATCTTATACTAATTATCACACTAACTTCCAATATGAATTTCAGAAAATTCTCAGGCATCTTAAGAAAAGGAGGAAGCATTACTTGGTGACATTTTAGTAAATGTCATAAAACACTAAATTTAAACCCTTATGTTGATTTCATTAAATAAATTCTACCTAGTGAGTGTTTCGATACCTTGGTAGGCTGGTGACCCAAAAAAGGGGAAAATCCCAATTTCGGGTTTGCAGTATTCTATGATAAATGAAATGAACAAGACATTTGATGAGAGAAGTTGGGATATCAGCTACTTCAACTTGAACAATCAAAACGGGTGAAACCAATGTTGGCTAATTTGAATCAAGAAGAACAAACTGATTGTTGACTCAATTAACAAGCTAACTTCAGTAGTAAAATTATACTATGTTTACCCTTTTCAGTGATTTTAGTGTTCATACCCTTTTCAGCAAGTCATGAAGTTGCTCAGCTCGATTATAAAAATTAGTTAACCCAATTAGATGCAAATCTTTGCACAAAAAAATGAATTAGTTTAGTTAAATATCAATTAAGGATCAAGAGCCATTAGACATGCTTAGGCTACAATGCTCCTTTCAGAAATTTTGTACTCCTTTCCGTTTGAAAAAAATGCAGGCAATCAAAAGACCCAACAAGCTTGAAAAAACTTTTCAAAACTGCAGGCAATCAAGCATTGCTTCCAAAAGTAGCTTTTCTAATAGTTCATTTTGCCATTTCTGCCACTGTCGATAGCATTCTCATAAGCTCATATAGCTACCACAGGCATAATTTTAAAAATCCTAAATATCTCCATGGTCACCATCATTGAGCCTTGAGGAAAATGATTACAAGCTAACATTACCAAGGGCAAAGCCAACTTTCGAGGGATAAATATACCTCTGTTTCAAGGCGCTTGTTCAAGGCCTCATTCCACATGTTAGCAGCATATGATGGTTGCAGACGTGTCCACATGGACATCACAGAAACAACCTGAAAATCATAATTCTTAATAATTAACTTCCATAGGGCATTTGTAAAACTACCAAATGAAAGCAGCAGAATTAAAAGGTATTGGTAACTAACCTACTTTTTGCAGAAATGTTATGAAAACAAATTTCAGAAAAGGCCAACTAAATAATTAACAGAAATCTTCCAGTACAATATGCCAACAACTTTTGGCTAAAAAAGGAAGAGTAATTGACTAATATGTGTGCCTTAGGAGTGGGGAAAACAAAAAGTTTCCCATCAACCTCATGCAACCTGAAGTCACATCTAAAGATGAGTCACATGCATGCGTTTAAAAATTAACGATATGAAAGTAACTAGGCCTTTCCCAACAACTTGCTAAGCAGAACGTTAAAAGAATGTTATAGATTAGTTCAGTGACTTAAACAGCAAAGGAGCAAAGCTAACGAAATGACACAAACAACCACAAATTATAGAACTGAATTCAATGAAAAAATTTCATTATACTTTAATCAGGACCTTAATGTATTTTTCTGTTTATTAATACTGAAACTTATGGGTATTTATGGCCAAGTAATAAATATAGTTAACTCATGGAGTGTCCTAAGAATATAACTGGAAAACATATACCAGATCTATAGTATGGTATTCAGAGGTGCATAGCTAGAGGGAAAGGCAAAATGATAATAAAGAAATAAAGACTAAAATCATACCAAGTTAGCATCTAAAGGAGGTGGATAATTGTCAGCAATGGTGTCGATCCAGCTGAATATCATGTTATGGTAACCATATGATTTTCCAGACATGCTCCGTGCATAAGCCCATGCAGCAGTTTCATTAAAAAAATTACGCAAATCTGGGTGTAATGGAAGCAAAGCTATTTGAGGATTTGAATCATCCTTGAGTGCCAGTTCCCACCATTCATCCCAAGGAATTATCACTATGATTTCCTCTCCCTGTGTATTGCAGTAAACTTGAAAGTTACAGTAAATTGAAAAGGCTTGGCAAAAAGGTAATATAAGCATCGAAATATATTCTAACCCTTATAGCATGCACGAGAGGCTTTATTGAGTTTCATTATGGAAAAATGCAATTGTTATATAACATAAACAACTTTTGATTAAGTAGAATAAAATTGTTATCAGTCAATGTCATTTCAAAATAAGGGTCTATCCTGCAGAATAATGCTTTACATATATATGTGAAAGAGAATGAAAAAGTACTGCTATTGAACACAAGTTACATATATATAAGGTTTATGAGGTACCCTAGATTAAGTGGATATCTAATAACCCAAATAACCCACATAGTCCTAACATGCAATAAAACTCTTCTACTACTTTCTCTCAAGCTGAAGCACATACGTCTATCATGTTCAGCTTGTTACACAAAGGCTCAAACAATAAGAGGATCGTCATAATTCATTATCAATGAAGGGATTGTCGTAATCAACAACTAGATGAAGATTCTTAGAATAGTCATATAAGAGGATTTTATTAAGCTTACTTGACTCTTTGAATATTCATGATACTAGAAATCGTTATGATTATAGTTTTTATGAAGGTGTTCTGTTGGATAAATAGACTATAACACTCAAAGCAATTGGACAAAAACTGCATCTTCTTATACTCCAATCGTACAAACTGGATGGGATATAAACTCATTATTTTATTATGTACCTCCTCCAACACAATATGAAAAGCAACTACCTGAACGTCCTTCAAGTCATTCTTATATCCCTCAACAGCCTCAAGAAATTCCTCAACCAGTATATATAATTCCATAATATCCATCAATGAAATTCCTAATATAACTACTAATGTCACAATACTACTACTTCATCGATGAATATTTGACATATTATAATCATATGTCTTGAGACAACTACGTGTTGTGGAAAAAGTCCCGGATTCGACAACAAATTCATCAAGAAAGCAACATGACTGATGTACAGGAAGAATATTTTGATCAACCAAGATATTCTTCATGGTATTAAGTATATATAAGGTAACTTTTTTGACTACTTTTGTTTTTAAACATTTATTAAATATTTTTATGTATTATTTATACTTCAGGATATTCCTATTAAGTCCATCTACTGTATTTTAATGTGATACATATTGAGAAAGTTGATCTAAGTAGTCTAAGATGTAGATTATTGCTTATTTTAGTTTATTCTAAAGTTTCAAATCAAAATTCAAAATTTTTTGACTATTTCCATGAACTTCCGTAAATTTATCGTATTTCTACCAATGTCCGACATATTTCCTATTTTTGTCGGATGGACGTCATATATGAAATCAACATTTAATTCTATGCCTATAAGAAACCTAATAAATGAATAACACAAAAATCCATATAAAGATCCATTTACTCTAACAGTATCAATGTTACTATTATTTGCTTCAAGTATTTTTTATATTAGTGTTAATAATTTTATTAATATTAGTATTAGTGTTAATGTTATTTTTTCATGTACTTTTAGTATTAGTGTTAGTAATAGAAACAAATGCAGTTGGAGGATGCACTAAGAAACTTACTTGTACTGACTATTAGGAGTTATAAACAACACTAATATTCTTTCTATTTTTTAAAGAAAATGCTAGATATTTTTTGATAGAAGAGAATATCAGATAAGAAGACCCTTACAACAAACTCCCATGGTTCCAAGGACAATAAACCAGGCATAATAAAACACATATACATGAAGATCTCATGGCTGAACACCATATGAGTATACCACAATCCCATTCAAACTTTAAAAAACTAACTCAGATTAACCCACAAAACAAAATAGAACTGGATCGACTTCATTCAAATGAAAATCAGTTCAATAAAAAATTATTGAACATCTAATTCGAAAACAAAATGATTCATTCTAGAGAAAAATCACCTGTAATATTTCTACAAACAATTTCAAACAAAAATCCCTACTTCTAGGTAAAAACTCCTTTACAAATAGCCCACTGCTCATTAGCATAAAAACAACCCTTTTACAAACAACTGAATAACACTTTACGATCCAGATCCTAGAAGCGCCCCATTGCCCCAAGCTGACAACCCAACGAAGCTCTTCTTGTTCTTGTTCCCTTTATACCTCCTCACCTTGTTCATGTCCACTAAGTCCCATATCTTGATGCACCCATCCGTGCTAGCGGTGACAATTCTTCACTTGTCAACAAACGAATCACAAGTAGGTGACCATTCTCCAGTGTCCTTGGAAGATGGAGACGAGGATGGACACCATCTGGAGGGCCAAATTCCACTGAGCAAACAGACGATGAGCAGATCGGAGATGGTGCCACTGTGAGTGGTTGAGGTGAGAGGAAATGACAACAACAAGAGGAAAGCAAGATGAGGAGGAGAGGCAGTGGTTGCAAATGGGTGTGGCAAGGGCCAAGGGAAGTGGTTGCAGTCGATGACTAAGGGGTTGGGGAGCATATGGCGCGTTGAATGTGTAGGGGAGGGGGGGCGGGGGGGGAAGATTTATGGAGGGATTGTTTGGTGGGGGTTTGGTGGGAGGGTTTTTTTTTTGAAATTTAAAATGAATACCACCTTTTCACACTTGTAATATTCTTCTTATCAAGTGGATTTGGATCTAGAAGATATATTGGTTGGGATTGCATGCCTCATTTTAACATTATAGGTCCAAATGCATTAAAAACCCTCCATATATATATATAGCTTGTTATACCTCATAGAGAATCATATATGTTATGAGTTTCTAAATAACATATATTTTGTTGTATAACAGGTCTAGATAATGTAGATTAAAAATCCATGAAATACATTTCGCTTATGAAATTTATAACTTAGAAATTTAATGATTCTTGCTTTAAAATCATTGAATTTATATATGAATAGGTATGTATGTTAAAAGTTTCTAAATGTCATGAATTTTGACAGGCATCTTGTCCAAATAATGTAGATTAAAATCCATATATAATATTTTGATTTTGAAACTTATAACATGTGTTTTTAAAAATTGTCCTTAAAATACTTAAATGAGGATAGTCCTTCACTAATCCTCTCCATGTGTGTGTGTGTATGAGTGTGAATAAAACTTATTATAGAAGCAACCATATATCTTTAGCATGTGCGCTTTATACCTTTTCATTTTCATGGCCAGATTCCCCAACCCAAAGATTTCCCATATCATCTTTCAAGCAAACAGCTGTATGTCCAGCAAATGCACCAGTCACCCATTTCTCCAAAGTTTCAAACCCACCCCAACGACCACGAATCTTTGACACTGCTAGAAAATCACCAGAATGCACATCTGCAGGATCAATAACAGCTTTCCATGGTTTGGGACGCTTTTCAAACTTTGCTCCCATGTGCTTCTTTAAAAATGCTATATTAGCATTTTGACTCCAGAAGGTATTTGAAAATAGAGGTATAACATCGATCAGAGAGAGCATGGTTCCAAGCATCCCTGATGGCATAAGAAATACTGAAACTCCATGTTGCTTTACCTGTTCAAGCACGATGAAATTGCATCACAGAAACATGCATGAAATGAAGGGAAACACCAAACATCAATTGTTGAATGATGACAGACATAATCCCTTTCTGCAGATTCTTCCCATGATGTGATCTCTAAAGTATGCTCACGAGCAGAGAAGTAGTAATCCCATGTTATCCTGTATGGTGTTGCAAACACATAAAGATCCATACATGTCCAACTGTGAGCCACATCTGTCTGTAGGGGAAACAAAATGGTATAAGGAGATAACAACCCTCGGAAAATGATTAAATAGATGATATGTTGAAAACCAATAAGGCAATGACCGCACAACTGCAAAAACTGAAGATTTAAGATAACACTTAGTGCATTGAGAAGCATGGACCACAAGCAGAAGCATAACAAGGTCTCTGTATTTTTTGCAATCTGAATATTTTATCTTACAGGTCCTTCCTTTCTTTCTTTTGTGAGAAACCTTGCTATTTTGAGATAGCTCGAAAAAGACCTCAACAAATGCCATTCAATAAAAAAAAATCCCATTGTAGGCCAGTAGGCCACGCAGGAAAGTTTTAACACTTAACAGGAGCCTTAAGAATCTCCAAATAAGTGTTAGAATACAACTCTTCCACTGAGCAAACATGATCTTGACCGTTTTAACTCTTCTACAGCACTACATCACTTCAAAATTCAAATAGAAAAAGTGGTCCATTTTGATATTTTCAAATGATACAGTCATGAACTTTATAGACTTAACAAACTAGTAGACTTGATGTTGACTCTACTTCTCAAACAAAAAGAGCAACCACATCTTAAAATCAGCAATCCTAACATAAACACCATAACGAAAAATCTCTCCTTTTACTGCCCAATCCAAAACCAAATTTCAAGAAAGTGGAATAAAAAAAAGGGCCCTCACCTTGAGCCGCAGAATGCCCCCACCCAACCCGTCGTCCGAATCCCTCCCTTCCGAAAACGCCATCGACGCCCGATTCTCCCCAAAGCACGCGCCTTTCCACACCACCGAACCATTCCAGGGCACCACAGACCCCACATGCGCCGGAAGAAGATCAACTGCACTATGTAAAGTGTTGAGCAGCGGCCAGGAGACTTGCCGCGGTAAGACGGGCAGCACGTCGCTGACGCTGAACGGCACCTTGAACGCCCCCGCCCCCCCCGCCGGCCCCCACAAGAACCACAGCAACCACCACAGAGCTCGCAGGGTCCCCATGAGGAGGAAGAGGAAGGTTGGTGTCTGGTTTCTCACTTTCTCCCCACTTTTCTCTTCTGCCTCTTGTTCTTCTGTGGTAGGGATTTCCCGTTTTTTTTTTTTTGGGTGGTGGGAGGAGGAAGAACACGTCACCGAGTGCACTGGTTGAGTCGTCACAGTATGGGTACTTGGATTGGTGGGTGCCTTTAAGTGAGAGAGAAATCGAATCATTTATGTAATCAACGGTCGAAATTAGCTCATGTGTCCTGATTGATATTTCGCTTTTAAAATGTCTTCTTCCTTGATCTGAAGACACTCACGACGTTAGTGGAGAGAGCTGGAGAGGTGCAGCGACAAAGGAACCGTGATATAATACAAGAGGGGAGATCTCGAAAGGTTCGACCAGTCTTGTGCATAACATGCCAGTTTAGCACAAACTTTCTCAGGCTTGTGACTAACCTCTCGACTTCGCCCATTTACTCATCGATGGGGAGCTACATAGCAAGTTTGGGAGTTCTTTCCTTTAGGCGACGCTTTGGTTGTAGAAAGGCATTCTCTGTTCAACGACTCAAGGACTTTCAAGTTTGCTCTTCTCTTCTTCTATACTGATGTTATGAGAAATCGTGGTAATAAATCACTATAGGAACTTAAGATTGAAGATAAAATACATAGACGGGTAAGTGACAGATTGGTTTTCGATCAGTCATCTAATATTTTTTCCTAAAAAAAAATCAACCTATCTTTTCTAGAAATCTCTCCTCTTTCCTTGAGTCCTGGAGGTTCTTCGAGTGACCGTTCTTCCTCTAAGTCTTCTAGGGGGCAAAATTTTCCCTCCCCTTGGGATGTGACTACATCAATTTTTGTGATAGAAACTACTAATCTATCATGTAATGGTAAGATTAGTCATTTAGGGGATACAAAAAAAACTATATCATTGATGGAATCTAGGTCTGATTTTGTTCGAAAAAATTTTAACTCTTCGAAATCTCCCCCTTGTTCTACAAGGGAGAGTCTTGATTTGGATTACTATTGTCTTAAGGATCTTGCAAGCCCAATATTTTCCCACCCTAGGAAAACTATATTATTGAAATCTAATTCGTTGGTTAATGGTTCACTTTCCCCGGAAGGGGAGAGCTGTGCTAATATTGAGATTGAATATTTAGATAGTTGGATTCCAATGATAGAAACAGTTGAACGGGAGGACTCTTCGGGAACTGGTTCCTCTCCGGATATCCTTGTCTCGGCTCCGACGACTCTTTCCAACAAAGTTAGTATTCAAAATCCACGCAATGACGGTTGGCTTGCCCATAATACTCTAGATGAGCCCTGGCGGCTAGCTGGCATTGGTCAAATTATGATTATTGGGTTTCCTATCATAATAAATGGTTTTGCTTCTAATGCCTTTTCCTATTCGTCTTTTAATTTTTTGATTAAGATTTTTATTAACTCAATTACACTTGAAAATCATGCTTCTATCACTGAGGGTAATCAAGTTGAAGTTGCTTTAACCTTCCCAATTAATTCATTAATAAATACTGAATCCTCTAGGCAAAAGGTTTCGTCTGTTGGTATATCTTTGCCGTACTCAAAAGTTGTACCCATGTCTGACTTTTACCATCCCGCCCCTTCCTTTCCCTCCTTTGGTGTGGCCATGTCAGGCGGCGCATGCTCAGAGATAATTAATGAAGAGATTGCATGGGATTTCCCTTCGAGCTTTCACATTAATGACTGTCCCTCGATTTCTAAAAAATGCTTTAGCTCCCGCTTTAGCGTTTTAGCTTCGTTGGATATACCTTATACTTCGGAACCTTCAGTTACAGAAAACCTTGGGGCCTCTCCTGTGGCTACTAACTTCACCTACAACTCTACTAGTGATTTGAAGGATGAGTGGCAAGTAGTGAGAAAGAAAAAGAAGAAATCAACCTTCACTAACTTCTATGATAATACACGTAGATGTTTTAAATGTGGCTTACGTAGACATAGAAAAGCATTTTGTCATTTTAAAGAGTCATGTTTTAAATGTAGTTCTCCTTTACAATGTGCAGCTATTTGTAGATTCTTTAGGGACCAGTGCTCTTCGGATTTTATATCCTGTGAAGTAATGGGGGGTCATTCAGTCCATTTTCCAGTTTTTATACCACCTAGTGACCAAGCATGTGAACAACTCCACTTCTACTCCTCCTGTGCTATTGTCACTTCTCTTTCTACTAACCTAAATAAGGAAACCTTAGGGAACCATCTACATTCTCACTAGATTGTATCCGTGGAGTGGGAAATCCACGACTTCTCTCCCGAAAAACTTCTACTCAAGTTCCCTTCAGTGGTGGCTCGTGACGAGGCCTTGAAGTCCACCTTAGTTACCCTCCTTGCATCCTTTGCCCTCTGGTCGGTTCACTCGAATGTTGTAATCACACTCAAGAAAGAAGGTTTCTAGATACATCTAGAAGGTATTCCACACCATTTATAGAATGTTGATGACTTCCATCATATGGTTGGAGATTTTGCTGATCTCCTGGAAGTCGACTATAATATCGACTGTGTGAAATTTCTGAGCTTTACTTGAGTCAAAATCCGTTTGCACCCTCGGAAAAATATGCCTAAATCTTGGTATTTTGAGTTTGTTAGAAATGTTTACCTGATAAGATACCGTCCTAGTTAGGATCTTTGTCCTTCCTCATCCTCTAGGGCACACTTCCAACCTAATGTTTCGTCAAGCAACACCCTTAACAGGCCTTGTCCTAAGGTAGTAGGGAAGTCTTTTTTAAAATCATTTAATTAGAATAGTGGTAAATCCCACAAACCTATCAAATCAGGTGATCATGTATGGACCAAATCCCTGGCTGTTGACTCTTGTGCTCCTGCCTCCACGTCATCATCTATTCCTGCCCCTGTCCCAAATCCAGTTGGGATCCTTCCAACTCCTATGGTTGATGCGAGCAATTGCAACCCTAGTACTCTTTTGTCTAGTGTTAATTCCCCTTCTCGCATACCCAGTAGTACTTCTACCCTGAGGGTCCATCACGCTCTCCTAAAATCTCCAATTTCCATCCTCAGCCTGAGGTAGAATCTTCTCCTGCTAGGTCTCCTGGAATGCAGGAAGAGAGCTATAAATTATTCATTAATGCGGTCCTATCTAAATTCTCATCGACTGAATAGATGGGTAGGAAGCTGAACAAGGAGAAATTCAAAAAAATGCTGACAATACTTGATAGTGAAAGTGAGGTGGACCTTGGCGAGATGGAAGGTGACCTGATATTTGGACAATCGGCACCAATTATCTCCAATACAGGTACAATTCTTACAACCCTTATCAAGAACATTATTCTTGTCGTTATAGAGATTTAAACTCTAATTCTTCAATTAGCAATAAATCTTGTTATGTAGTAGAATCTTTGGACACTGAAAATAGGAAGGATAAGATTGATAATGATCTCTTTATTTGGCCTTCATATTCAGAATTTTCTCAATTTTGTCATAAAATTGATATTGTATTAGACTTCAGCTTGGAGGCCAAGTAGTTTCTAAATACTGTGCGAGCTCAGCAATGCCTTCCCCCAATTAATCTAGAGGAAGACTATAGTGGTGAGAAGAGTCTTAAGGCTCTCTGTTTGAATCCTTAATTTATATTATGATTATTTTAGCATGCAATATTAGAGGCCTTGGCAGTAATGGTAAGCGTAGAGTGATTAGGAATATGGTCTGTAAGGTTAAATGTGATATATTAATTATCAGTGAATCTAATCTTGATTATCTTCCTTTGTCTATTTCCCGTACTTTGGGAGGTGGGACACCCTTCCCTCATCAGGGGTATCATTATTGGTTGGAATGATAACATTCTGCTAAAAATGAACTTGATTATTAAGAATTATAGTGTTTCGATTCTCATCAGGAGCATACCGGATTCTTTTGATTGGTAGCTTACGGGGGTGTATGGTCCTTGCTATCCACCACTAAAGCAATCCTTCCTAGATGAGCTTGGGGACCTTAGTAACATGGTTGGCAACAACTGAGTTATTAGTAGGGACTTTAACCTCACAAGATTTACCTCTGAACATTCTAATGCTATTAGTATCTCACCTACCATAACAAAATTTAATGACTTTAATGCCTCCATTAGTCTTTTGGATTATGCTCCAAATAACTGCCTTTATTCATGGTCTAATCTACATGCCTCACCAACTATGGTTGACTAGACAGATTTTTAGTATCTACTGGATGGGAATCTCACTTCCAATATGCTCATTGATCAGGGAAAGCTAGAACTACCTCCAATCATATCCCTATTTGTTTGGACACTGATATACCTCTTAGGGGTTCCTCCCCATTTAAATTCTTCAATTCATGGCTCACAATTGATGGATTCAAGGAATTGATAATAGAAACTCTGAGGAATTTCTCATCCAACAACAACTCGATTACTAGCATAGCCTACAAGCTTAAAAATTTGAAGAAGGCCATTAAGCAATGGATCCCTAGTAAGAGATTAAAGAGAAACATTAGGTTAAAGGAGATTGAATTGAAAATCCTTGATTTGGACTATCAAGCTAAGTCAAGGCAATTACCTAGACATATATGGAAATTGCATCAAACACTTAAACATGAACATTATAAACTACTTTTAGAATAGGAATTATACTAGAAGCAGTGATCCAAAGTCCAATGGTTGAAAGAGGGAGATCTCAACACAAGCTTTTTCCATAAAATAGTTAATGACAGGAGAAGAAAAAACTTCATTGCTTCTCTTAAAATAGATGGATCTTAAACTGATGTCCTAGAAATAATTAATAATGCCTTTGAAAATCATTTCTTTAAACTATTTAACAATAATACAAGCTATCATAGAAATCTGAATTGGAATACTCTATTCCCATGTGAAATACAATACCTGGGTGTCTTGGAGGGTTAATCTCTATGGAAGAAATCAAGGCTAGGGTATTTGGATTAGCTAAAAATAAGTCTTCGGGACCTGATGGTTTTCCAATAAGTTTCTTTCATCAATTATGAGAAATCCTCAAAGGAGATCTGATAAACTTGTTTAGATACTTAGAAAGGACCTTTGACATTAATACATTAAAAGGAATTAATCAAACTTTTGTCACCCTTGTTCCAAAAAAGAAGGATTTGTTAAAGTGTTCAGGACTACCACCCTAAAAGTCTGCTGAATAGTTCCCCTAAGATCATATCTAAATGTTTAGTTAATAGGTTCAACCCTATTTTGAATTATCTTATTGATAATAGTCAATGTGCCTTCCTTCCTAAAAGGAGCATATTTGCTTGTTACTTAGTGGCTCAAGAAACTCTGCATTACATGCATCAATCTAACTGTCCTGGGCTAGTATTAAAATTAAATTTTGAAAAAGCATTTAATAATGTAAATTGAGATTTCCTACTCAAATCTTTGAGAGGTCTTGGATGTGGGGAAATTTGAGTTTTTTGGATTAAGATGTGCATTACCTTTGTCAAGTATTCTATCTTAATAAATGGTACGCCACAAGAATTTTTTAGAGCTTCCAATGGGTTAAACATAATATTAGGCTTAAGTATTCAGAATAATCTAAAGCTGGCATTCAATTCCTTAAAGATGGTCCTATAGTACTCAACATTTAATATGCAGATGACACAATTTTATATTTAGCCCCTAGGGAAGATTGCATTATCAATACAAAAAGAATTCTGGCATGCTTTCAAGTATGTTCTGGTCTTAAAATCAACTTCAACAAATCTTCTTTGACTGGTATTGGAGTTCAATAGAGTGATATAGAGAGATTCTGTAATATTCTAGGATGTAAGTAAGAATCTCTACCTATTAAATACCTTGGTTTACCACTACATTACAGGAAAGCATCTTATACTAATTGGACACCTGTGATAGAAAAGCTACATTCTAAATTGGCAATTTGGAAAAGAAAACTATTATTCCTTGGTGGAAGGCTCATACTTGTGAATTCAATCCTATCTACCATGCCCACTCACTATCTTCAGTTCTTCACCTGTCTGCCAGGGTAGCTACTGAAATTGATCGTATTAGAAGTAGATTTCTTTGGTGCTCTTTGAGCTATACTCAAAATGGCTATCACTTAGTCAATTTGAAGAGGTTATGTAGATCTAAGAAACAAGGAGGATCTTAAAAAGCGTTAGTAGGGCCTTCAATCTTGTTCCTTAGATGTAGATCTTATGGTTTTAATTGTTTGCATTAATTTCATTTTTTTTATTCAGTTATCAGAACAAATTTTGGATTCTATACCACATTATTAGCAACAAATGTGGGTAAGAGTTGGTTGTTTCTATATTTGAAAAATCACTTGATTTAATATCCCTTAAATTTCGTATTTTGATATTGAAGTTTTTTAATTGACTGGTAGTTTTGGAACGACATATCTCTAACATCACCTATTGTGATTTTGGGTTTTTTTAATAGGTACTTGTCGCCGACATCTCTAGCATCGCCTATTATAATTTCGAGTTTTTTTTTGTACTTGTCACCAACATCTCTAACATCACTTGTTGTAATTTTAGGTTTTTTTTTGTACTCGTTGCCGACAGTAAACCTCGACGGCGAGCATCAACGACCACAACAATGATAGCCTTCAGAATTTATCGCTTGAATGTAGCTCGAATTGTTTCCGTTTTGTAAAACTATGTATGTCGATATCGATATTGCTCTTGTTGAATATGTGTCTTGAATTTGGTTATAAATTGTACTAGGGGTATTTTGGTCTTTTGACCATTTGGGGTGCCCAAATATTTAAGCTTGGCTAGGGCACCCAATTTGGTAGAACACATTTGTATCCCCATTTGATCTAGTGGAACAACCTCCTCCCGCTCTCCATCCGTGGACGTACCCATTTGGGGAACCACGTAAATTCTTATGTTTGTGTGTGATTTCTGATTTCTTCTCCTTCTTTCTTTGAATCTTTGCATAACAAGTGGTATCAGAGCCAAGTTGTTGATCCATGCATTGGGGAAGGTTGTATGCATGAGAAGGAAGTTTTTTTTGCTGCTGGCACGCGAGTGGAAGAGAAGATCCGTTCGTTCAGTGCGTCTGTGAATCCGTTCGTCTCAGATTGTTTGCAGTTTGATTGCAGTTTTGTGGCTAGATAGTTGTTAGTTTGCTTTCAGAGATTTAAGATGGCAACACTAGCTTTGAAGGTAGAAAAGTTCAATGGTAAAAATAATTTTAGCTTGTGGCAGATTAAGATGAGGGCCTTGCTGAAGCAACAAGGCATTTGGACTCCCCTGAATAAGGAGTCAACTATTGACAGAAAATCTGCCGAGTATGAACTGCAAGAAGAGAAGGCTCATTCTACCATTCTGTTGTGTTTATCAGATGAGGTAATTATAGAGGTGGCTGATGAAACTTCAGCACCCGGTTTGTGGCACAAGTTGGAAACTTTGTATATGACAAAGTCCCTAACAAACAAGTTATTGCTCAAGCAAAGATTGTTTTCTTTAAGGATGAAGGAAGGCA
>JAMKQA010043374.1:0-22321 GCA_024699735.1 Posidonia australis | reverse complement strand
ATTTGGAAGACTTTTGTAATTTCATTTGTTGATTTAATTTTATTATCTTTAATTAATACTTATTCCATACTTAATATTACTACTTTAGTATTGTTGTATCACTTTTATGTTAACTACAACAATAAGATTGTATTGTTTAAAACAACTCTCATTTAAATCCCTTTTTTTTAAGTTCACATACAATCTTATATATAAAGTACAAACTTAGATTTTAGTTAGATCTACCATAATATTGCATAGATCTAAGGTTTTTTTCAAGTTTATTTTATTATTTTGAATCTTAATGTTAATAATTTGATATATAATTATATAAATTAGTAATTCTTTATAATTATTTAAAAAATCAGAATATTTCATAATTAATTAAAAAATCAAGAAAATATGAAAAAAAATCAGGAATAATTGTAGAACCCACTATAACATGTAAAAAAATTAGAAAATATTTGAATACATTATTTCATTAAATTAATGACAACTATCATTTATTTTCAGCATTCATAATGTCAAATTACTCAGAATCTTAAAGTAGTGGAGGTCATAGTGATGTTAGGATAGCTAAATCAGAGGATCCAGGTTGGTTACATGGATATCCTATTGATAATGATAGACAAAAAACACAATGTAAATATTGTGACAAGCAAATGAAGAGTGGAAGAATAACAAGATTAAAACAACACTTTGCTGGTGGATATAGTAATGTAGTTAAGTGTAAATCGTGTCTATCTGTAGTTTCTGCTCAAATGAGAGAACTATTAAAGGACACTAAAGTAAAGAAAGTGACAAAAAGAGAAGATAAGAAAGGTTCAACAGGATTCTTTTTAATGAAGACACTTCTGATGCTATTCCCATATCCGATTTAGATGATGATATGATTTATCCTGTAGACTATAACACTTTAGAGGGAAGAGAAATGTTTAGAAGATCAGTAATAGAGTCTAGAAATGAAGAATGACATAGAGAGCAAATTGAAAGATTTCATAGGACAGGTAGTACCCAAACTTACAAGGGAAGTGGCAGTGGCAGTGGCATGACACAAAAGGATAAAGGTAAAAGCATTACTGGAATGTTCAGAACATATATTCAAACATATGACAATTCAGATGCAGCTATAGTTAGAAAAGAAACATTAAAACAGAAAACAATCAAAGACATGTTTGGAAATGTCAGAGAAAAAGTCGGTCAAGTTGTAGTAAAATATATGTTTTTCAATGCTATCCCTGTAAAAACAGCAAAAGAACCTTATCTGCAACATATGCTTGATGTTGCAGCAAAAGAAAGTGCAGGAGTAAAGACACCAACTGAGTATGAGATCATGAACAAAGACCTTAAAGCAGAGAAGGAAGAATTAGAAACTTACATTAATGGTTTGAAACGACAATGGCCAGTTTATGAGGTAACTATCATATGTGATGATTAGACAAGTACCACAAGGAAATAGATCATCAACTTCATGGTTTATTGTGATGGTCGTACAATTTTCTTGAAGTCTATTGATACTTCTAATGTTGTCAGAGATTACAAGTACATATACAAGTAAATCGAAAAAATCATTAAACAAGTGGGAGTAGCACATGTGGTGCAGATTGTGACTGATAATGGAAGTAACTTTAAAAAGGTTGGCTCTAGAATTATGAGAAAGTATGACATATATTGGACACCATGTGCAGCTCATTGTATTGATTTAATACTTAATGACTTTAAGAAGACGAAGATGGTGGAAAAGACAGTGAGAGATGCAAAGGTTGTAACAAATTTCATTTATAACAACTCTTTTTTACTAGCTTTAATGAGGTCACTCGAGTGTTGTGGTGGTGATTTGATTCGTCCAGGAGTCACCAGATTTGCAATAAATTATATTGCTCTTCAAAGTATGATTGATAAAAGAAATGGACTGAAGTATATGTTCAATTCGCCACAGTGGTACAAATACCACGAGAGTGAAAGTCCAATTGGTAGGAGAGTAAATTCAATTATAAATAATGTACATTTTTGAGAGAATTATCGAAAGGTTGTACATATGGTACCAGTTTAAAGGTCCTTCGATTGGTGGATGGTGATAAGAAACCTACCATGGGTTTCTTATATGAGGCAATGAGATTGATGAAGGATGCTGTGGCTGATGCAGTATACAGATCATCTAAGACATATCTCAAAATTATAGATGACAGATGGTCTAACATGCTTCTTCATCCTCTACATGAAGCTGGTAAGCATTTTAACATGAACATTCATAATTTTTATCATTATATTTCATGTATTACAAAATTATTTGCTAAATAAGTTTTTTTTGTTAATGTAGCATATTATTTGAATTCATGATTTCAGTACAGTCATCAACTTGACAGTCGTACTGATTTATTAGCATATGTTAAAGATGTAATCAAAAAATTGGAGCCTGATGCTAATGTCCAAGTACAAGCTCTCAATGAATTGAAGTACTTTCGAGATGAACTTATGTCATTTGGAGAGCCTCATACGATACGTTCTTGTGACACAATGACTCCAAGTAATATTTTTAATATCATTTCTTTTATTTTATAATATTATTTCATAATAGTTAATAAATAAATATCATATTTCAGGTGAATGGTGGATGTTAAATGGAACAGATGCTCCAAATCTGAGGAATATTGTTGTAAAAGTTTTATCTCAAACAACAGCAGTATCTGGTTGTGAATGAAATTGGAGTACATTCAATCTTATTCATACAAAGAGAAGAAATAGATTAGGCACTGCAAAGTTGAATGACTTGGTATTTGTACATTATAACTTACGGCTAAGAATAAAACATATTAAAGAGGGAGAAGAAAAAGATTACATGGACCAAATAGATTTTGCATATATTTATAACGAGGACGAAGAAGATGATCCTATACTTCAATGGTTGCAAGAAAATGGAGAACCAGTTCTAGATGAAGAAGAAGGTAGACCATCTTCTAGAATTACTAGTGAAATTGGCATTGATGTAGAGGAATACATGAGCTCATCAGGACGCTCTCGTGGACATATTTCAGGCTTAGGTGGTGAGAGTAGCACAGATGATGATGATGACACACAACCATCAGACGACAATGATGGTGGCATTAGAGATGTAACCCTACTTGCAACAAAAGAGTCACAAGAACTGAGAGAGACACAAATGCCACTTAGCCTATTTACAGGGGAGGATACCTTCACACATACTACACAAGATGAGGATCATGGAGGCCAGTCAAAAATTTATTATCGACGACGGGATCGTCGTAATCAACAACTAGATGAAGATTCTTGGAGCAGTCATACAAACGGATTTTTGTTAGACTCACTTGACTCTTTGAGTATTCATGATCTTAGAGATTCTTATGATTATAGTTCTTATGGAGGTGGTTCTATTGGACAAACAGATTATAGTACTCAAAGTGATTGGACAAGAACTACATCTTCTTATGCTCCAAACGAACAAACTGAATGGGATTTGGATTCATTATTTCATTATGCACCTCATTCAACATAATATGAAGAGCAACCACCTGAACCCCCTTCAAGTCATTCTTATATCCTTCGGTAGCCTCAACCAGTATATATAATTCCTCAATATCCGTCAATGGGATTCTTAATACAACTGTCAATATTACAATACTACTACTTCATCAATGAATATTAGACATATTATAATCATATGTCTTGGAACAACTATGTGTTCTGGAGAGAGTCTCAAATTCGACAACAAATTCATCGAGAACACAATATGGCTGATGTACAGGAAGAATATTTTGATCAAACAAGACATTCTTTATGGTATTAAGCATATATAAGGTATCTTTTTTGAGTCTTTTTGTTTTTAAATATTTATTAAGCATTTTTATGTATTATTTATACTTCAGGATATTTCTATTAGGTCTATCTACTGTATTTTTATGTGATACATATTGAGGAAGTTGATCTAAGTAGTCTAAGATGTAGATTATTACTTACTTTAGCTTATCCAAGAGTTTCAAATCAAAATT
This sequence comes from Posidonia australis, assembly GCA_024699735.1. Lineage (NCBI taxonomy): Eukaryota > Viridiplantae > Streptophyta > Magnoliopsida > Alismatales > Posidoniaceae > Posidonia > Posidonia australis. The sequence goes on along the minus strand of JAMKQA010043374.1, from coordinate 18,335 downwards.
CAAAGTTTTTTTACTATTTTCATGGACTTCCGTAAATTTACCGCGTTTTCACCGACATTTCCACCGATGTCTGACACGTTTTCTATTTTCGTCGGACCAAAGTCCGACATGAAACCGACGTTTGATTCTATGGCTAAACCTCCTTGAGAACATGGTGGATGTCGCTTGACATGGATTGTTTTTCCCTCATTTTTGACCAACATCTGTCCAGCATCACCAATCTTGTGTTGACACGGACAACATATACTCACATCACTGATATTTGGTGGTCACAGGCCAACATGTGCTTGAAATTGTGTAAAAGTTCCAAATACCTGATTTATGTCGCCTATGTTTAGTTGAGGTTATTGATGTTTGGGACTATGTCTTAAGCTTCTTAAAGGATAACAGTTTATCTTAAAGGAAAGATAGGACGATTCCTATTAGATTCAATAAGCATCACCCAAATACAAAATATAAGTTGAATCAGAAATTCAACTGTTCAAAATAAAGCATTCTGGAGAAATATGACATTCTGGAGAGTATGCAAGTACCCAAGTAATATCCGTTATTTGCAAGGATATCCTGTATCCAGGCAAAAAAGCATTAGCCTTAGGACAAAGATATATGATCTTTTACCAAAGAAGGTAAGAATCCTCTTGCGTAGCACCATAGCAGACTAGGAAAGCTAATAGGTATTGACAATCCCCTTGTTATAGCAATCTTGGGAAAAGAAGTGGGAGCTAACCTAATAGTGGCCTGTTTTACCAGCCTTTGGGTTTATTCTTACTAAATGAGTAACATTGTCTCTTTATCTAATGGAAATGTATGTTTTGAGTGATTTATAGAAGATTAGTAGTGTGGATAAAAACAACTGGACAATCCAAACTTGGTTAAATTGAGCTGATATTTGTAAATTTTCTCATAAATTATATTTCTCATTTAATGTTTTTTCCTATTTCATATCTCAATTTTCATTTATATCCTCACATTTACCACATAGATTTATTGAGAAATTAGTAACTTTAAGATGAAATTTATATCTAGTGAAAGGCAAATTACATTTTTACATGAGATATCTTTTTCTATTTCATATCTCAATTTTCATTAATATGCCCTCATTGACCACATAGATTTATTGAGAAAATAGTAACTTTAAGATGCGATTTGTATTTGGGAAAGGGAAATTACATTTTTACAAATAACAGGGTAAGTTTAAAGTCAGTCAAATTTGAGTTTTCTTATATAGTTAGTTTGTGCTGCCCCTTTTATAGACATCTTGAAAATGTTGTCTACTTTTGCATTATTTTGATCATTTTTAAAAAGTTTAAAGTAAGTTCAAAGTCAGAGTGGAATTTTTATAATAATTCATTGCCATAAGGTATCTTGATTAATTGTCCTTTAGCTTGGAGTTGGCATGCTGTTCTTATCTATAAAAATGTTGAGATGGTGTAGATAATGATCATATCTTGCTTACGAAATGTTAAAGGAATCCTCTTGGCATTGCATATTGAGACAACGTCTATGCCTTTATTTGAAGAAAGTTGCAGCATTTCAGAGTTCAGGGAGCAAATGTAAGAATGGCAAAATGAATCCTCTTGTTAGAGGTGAAAAATAAGATTGGATTAACAAAAAAAGAGAGTAAATGGATATATATATATATATATCATAACCCTAGGGTAAATGGATATTATCTCTAGATTTACCCATATAGTCTAAATCTTTCTCTGTCACTAAATAATGTCGCTAATACACTTCTTCTAGTCAGAGCATATATATCAGACAAATCTAGCTTGTAACAAAGAAACTTAAAGACACTTCTTGCAAGACTTTTTGTGAAGATATAAGCTTAGCCGATATGATGGTGTATAAGGTGTAGAGATAATTCCTTTCATCACTAAATTTTATACATAGTGGAAGTCAATTTCAATGTACTTCGTTCTTTCATGCAACACAGGTTTGCTAGCAATAAATATCGTAGCTTCAATATCATAACTCATTGGCATAGCAATTTGAACTGTGAATTTGCACACACATGAGACATCGTCGGGCCCTCCAATAGCAATAGGTATTGGTTACCTCTTCCTAGCCCTTAATTGTAATCACAATCCTCTTGTAGCCATCGTCCCACCCTTCCCTTTTCCACAATCGTAGGTTTCTTTCTTTCTCTTTTTTATTACCAACTAGGGGAAGGAGTGTTGGAGTCCTCCAGTGCCATCTCGTGGTGGTGGTCTTTAAGTTTTTTTTTCCTGAATTGGCACCTTTCCTTCTGCTTTCCCTGGCTCTATTTCTTCTTCTGCTTGCCACTGTCGGACTTGGCGGGCTTGGAGGATAGGGGAGGCCTTATACGGTGATTGTGCGTGCACACATGTTGTCCATGTTTGTGTGTGCTTCTAAAATCGTTGAGAGTGTGTTCTTTAGGTGTTTGTGCTCTAATTCGTGTCGATTATCCTTGTTCTTTTTTGAAAATTAGACCATTGTGAGATTAGAAACATGGCATCACGTGAGTCACTTGTAAAAAAAATTTGTGGAACATCTGAGAAATTAAATGGCAAAAATTACTCCTTGTGGTCATAAAGTTTTGAGACTTTTGTATTAGCTCACAGGAGGATCCAACATCTTACACATCTGCCTTCTAATGTGAAAGATGTCACCTACGATGACTGGCATGTAGATAACAGTGCCATAGTGTCGTGGTTGGTAAATAACATAAAGATTAGTATTACAGTAGTGTGATGTTGCTTTACTCTGTATAAAAAAAAGGACCTGGGAAACTCTGAAGTCTACCTATGGGTATGAGAAGAATATATTTAGAGTTCTTGATATTTATAAGCAGTTTTTTATCTTTCGTTAGGGAGACAGCTTAATTCAGGCTCACTACATCATTTTCAGAGGACTATTAGATGAACTTGATGTCTATCAGCCATTGGTTGCCGATGGTAGCAAGATGGGGCAGTATAGGAATGACTTAGTTGTAGTAGCCGACTTATCTAGTCTAAATCCTGAGCTTTCCTCTCTGATTCATGGACTGATTCTCGGTGCAGATTTATAGATTAGGGTTCTGTGGATTTCTATTGTTACATAAGTTCCCGTCTTTGATCGGTTAACTATAGCTGTTACTTGTGGTCGTAGTATAGCCAAGGGAGGTGGTCATGTTGATGGAGGGGGCGACCTTACTGTGAGCATTACGGTTGGATCAACCATAGATCTGATCGGTATTGGGACATGTTTGGTAGATCAGAATGGGCCCAGTTACTACAAAGAATTAGATTACAGCTGCACCTTTTGGTCATTCCATATTATTATCATCAGTCACTCTGATAGTGTCCATGCCTTAGGATGATTATGTAAAGTTCGTTTACTCTTCTGTCATGACGTTACTTGTCACTATTTCTACTTTAGGTACTACTACCTTATTAGCTTCTAGGGATAGTTCTTAGATCATCGATTCAGGAGTCTCCTTCCAAAGTACACAAGACCTCTCTACGTGTTTGTCCTAGTCAACTAATATTCGATTTGTTTCCATAATCGATGGTTGTACTTGTCAGGTTATTAGGCAAGGCATTTTTCATGTCTCCTTCCACACATGTCAAGTACATAAGATCTTTCTACCTGTTTATCCTAGTCAACTAATATTCGATTTGTTTCCATAGTCGATGGTTGTACTTGTTAGGTTACTGGGCAAGGTATTGTTCATGTCTCCTTCTAAATATTGTTAGGTAAAGTGCTTTATCTACTTGAGCTCCCAATTAACTTGTTGTCTATTATTGTTATAACCAAATAATTACTTTATTGTGTAACCTTCTTCCTCTTTCACTGTACTTTTCAAGATTTATAGACAAAAAAGAGGATTAGTTTGAGACGTGAACAATGACATGAAGTATACCTATTGGTTTGGGATGAGCTACCTTAAGAGCTAGCGTGACTTGCTCCTACAGTGGAGTTATCTTTTTTATGGGATTTTCAATTAGACCATCTGTCTCACTGGAAACCTTAGCAGGCGTTTCCGTGAATTTTCTATCTTTTCATTTGAGTATAAGTCGTGTCAGTTACATAAGCATTATCGTGTTATCTATCATTGTCTACGTCTTGTTAGTAGTCAAAGTCCATTTGATTTAGTGTATTGTGATGTGTAAGGTCCTGCTAGGACTTCATCTGTGTTTGGTTATAGGTACTACATTGTGTTTATTGATGATTTTTCTCGTGTCTCATGGATATATCTATTGAGGGATAGAGTCAGTGTTGGTGATGTAGTCAAAAGGGTTTTACAGAAATAATAAATCAGTTTTTTGTTACTCTTAAAGTTTGAATGTCTTGAAATTTGTTTAATCTGGCTTTCAAAATTATTGTTAGTCTTTAAGTATTATTCATTAGACTATCATTAGACTACTTACCTTCATACATCTTAGCAAAATGATGTGGTAGAGCATAAACATCGACATATTCTAGATGTAATTCGCGTCATTATGTTGCAGATGGGTGTTCTAAAATACTTGTTGTTAGATGCTATTTTTACTACATTCTATCTCATAAATGGGATGCTGTTTGCACCTCCTAGGGGTGAGATCCCACTTTAATATGGAACTTTTCTTTTTATCTTCAAAGATTTTTGGTTGTGTTGCTTTTGTTCCGGATTTGTCTCTAAACATAAATTGTTTCCTTGTTCTATCAAATGTAACTTTGTTGGATACTCTCGCACACAACGAGGGTATCAATGTTTTGATCCATTCACTCATAAATATTTGTGTGTGTAGACGTTATCTTTTTCAAGTCTCAACGTTACTTTGAGAATAATGTTTCTAGGTTTGATGGTGTTCCTTTTCCTTCTTCCATTGAGTTATGCGAAAGTGCTAGTAAAGGCCCAACTGTGCCACTCTCCATGTTTGTAGGATTGCCATTTACTGACTTAGACATTCTTATTGTTTTACAGAAAGGTATACGTTTCACCATAGTCTATTTTATATCACATTTTGTTTCTTATGATAATCTTCACCTTTCCGTTAGTCCCTTTGCTTTACCTATTTTTTCTAAATCCATTCCCAGGAACCACCAAGAAGTCCTTATTCTTCCTTAGAAGGCAACTATGGATGATGAAATGCAGTTAGTGGTGTCACGTGGCACTTGGGATCTAGTCACTCGTCACGAAGGAATCAACGTGGTCACTTGTAGGTAGGTGTTCACTATCAAATATAAGCTAGATGATGTTGTAGATAGGTACAAGGCATGATTAATTACACATGGATTTACATAGGACTATGAGGTGGACTATGCAAAGATTTTTTTGCCTATTGCTCAATTGAATTCTATACGGGTTCTTCTTTCTATTGTCATAAACCATAACCAGTTTTAGGAGTATAGTTAGTTGGATGTGAAGAATATTTTCTTATATGGTGACTTAACTGAACAAGTATTTATGGAGTAGCCTTTAGGTTACGTTGCTCAGGAGGAGGATCGTGTGTGTTTGCTTAGGAAAACTATTTATGGTTTCAAACATAGTTTTTGTGCATGGTTTGAGAAGTTACAACTAGTGATTTTTAACATTGTACCGTCGATCACTTTGTCTTCTACAAACAGATAGGTAGTGGTTGTGTTATTCTGATAGTGTGTGTAGATGATATCTTATTGACTGGTAGTGACATTACAAGGATTCAAGAGACTAAAGAATACTTAAGGTGCATTTTGTTACTGAAGACATGGGAAAATTCAAGTATTTTTTAGACATTGAGTTTGTTTATACTAGGGATAGGATGACAGTAGTTCAAAGGAAGTATGTCTTAGATCTTCTTCAGGAGATTGGTCTCATGAGATGTAAGTCAAAAAGTACTTTGGTTAATTAGAGCTTAGATTTTCAAGACAGTTCGTCGTTACTCTTTGAGGATGTAGGTAGATACAGGTGTTTGATTGGAAAATTATTCTATCTTAGATGTCCTAACATTGCATATACAGTAGGTGTACTTAGTTAATTTATGTATGAGTCGAGGAGAGTATCTTAGCAGGGAGCACTAAGGATATTGGCATATGTTAAGAGGACTCCTAACAAAGGATTGGTCCATAGAAGAAATGATCATCTACACATTGAGGTATATTTAGACTTAGATTATGTGAGAGACAAAGGAGACTGGAAGTCAACTTCCAAGTATTATAGGTACGTTGGAGGTAATCTTGTCACGTGGCGTAGTAAGAAACAAAATGTAGTCTCCAGATCAAGTGTTAAAGTTGAATACCAATCCATGGCGCAGGTAGCTTGTGAGATGATGTGGATTCGTTCCTTTCTATCTGAGTTTAGTTTTTTCTGTAGATGTTCCTATGTTTATGTATTGTAATAACCTGGGTGTCATTTTCATTATCAACAATCTAATCTTCCATCAGCGTATCAAACATATAAAAATGGATTGTTAATATATTCGTGATACGGTGATGAAGAAAGTTATTTCTATGCTTTATACACAATTCTCAGATTAGTTTGCCGATATTTTCACCAAAGGACTAAGTGTTGGGTTTTTTGAGTCACTTTGTTACAAGTTGGGCATGATTGATATATATATTCTAACTTGAACGGGAGTATATATAGCTAGGTATAAAGAGAAATTGGTCAATTACACATCTTTTGAGCCTTGATTTCACCATAATACTACTAAACTTTTTAAACTATGCTCTTGAACTTTGTTTGAAACCATAAATAGCTTTCTTATGTGACACTTGGACTTTTTTCGTGAGTAATATATTTTGGTGGTTGTTCTATAAGAATTGTCTTCTGCAGATTACCATAGAAAAAAGTATTTTGAACATCTTGCTGATGAAGGTCTTATAACTGATTGATGACAACAAATAGTAGAACATGAATAGTACCTAATCTAGCTACAGGTGAAAAAGTTTTAGCATAATCCATATCAAAGGTTTGCGTGAACTCATGAGCAACTGATTGTGCTTTGTATCTATCCATAGACTAGTTGGGTTTATATTTGATAGTGTAAAACCATCAAAAACCAACCACAGAACCATCAACAGGTCTAGGAATTAAAGTCCATGTGCCATGTGATATGAGTGCCTGTATGTCTTCATTCATAGTAGCTTTTTATTGTGGAAGAAGAATATACTCTTTGTAGTTCCGAGGAATAGATTCGAAGAAATGGAAAGGACAAATTGGCGAAAGAAAAGTTAAAGTCTATCATATGAAACAAAATTAGAAATAGAATGTATACTACTAAATCTTTTATTATGATGAAGGGTAATATGCATATCAAGATCAACAGGCAAAGAACCTTTAGTAAGAAAGAGGAAGGTGCAAGCATGACCTTTGATTGAGCCTCCTTGGGACGACGAGTGTAAACCTATAAGGGGCAGTCAATAGTAGTAGTAGGAACCCTAACAACACTCTCAGTTTAAATGATCTCTATTGATGAAGGAAGAGGAATCATGATCAGTTGATTTGTAGGATAAGAACTAGAAAAAAATGGAGTGGACTCAGAGAAGGTAACATCAGTTGATACAAGATATATCAGAATTGTAACAACGATATCTTTTTTGAGTCCTAGAATATTCCATAAACACATACTTAATAGAATAAGAAGATAATTTGTTAAGTCCAAGGAGAGATTCTAGACATAACAAATACAACCAAACACATAAGAAGGAAAATAGAACAACGTATCACGAGGACACAACTATCGAAAAGGAATGTCATCAAACAAAATAGAAGAGGACATCCTATTTAAGAGACAACATCAAATCACAAATATTTTGGAATGGACATTTGAAGCATATGATAATACGGATGACATCAAGAACATGTTGATATTTTCTTTTAGCTACATTATTCTGCTGAGATGTATGAGGACACAATGTTTGGTGAAGAATTCTCAAAGATGAACAAAAAACAACTATATTATTTTGAACAAACTCAAGAATATTATCAGTACAAAATAACTTTGGAGAAGCAGAAAACTAAGTTTTTATTTCATTGAAAAACTTTTTGATTACTTTGAGTACATGAGACCTATCTTTCAACAGATACACTCAAGATACATGAGAGTAATTATCTACAAAAACAATATAATATCTAAAACCTAATATAAGTGAGACATGAGTTGGACCATAAATAAGTTTAAAAGGATGCTCATTGATAAAATTGGAAGGATGATGATAGATAGCATGATGAAGCATTTGAGTCTCTCCCTGTAGTATTTGTAGTCACATTCTAAGTTCACTTTGGCTTACCAAATGTATCCAACATCGATCAAATATGTGGTTAGTGTGGCCACAGTGGTTACATTTCCGAGTACTACGTCCTCCTCTTGTATTGCACCTCTGCCTTGACTACGATCACGCTTATAGTAGATGTCACCATGGTCGACTGATCTGAGGGACTCGACGAGGTGCTTGTGGAAACATGTGAGGCCCGAGCAAAAATGGATGATAGAGAGGGAACAATGTTAGCACCAAGGATATGACCATAAATCTGAGTTGCAACATCCGACCAGAAAGGAATTTAGCCATTGCCAAACCATCTCGATACTATTCGAGAGTTTGAGCACCGGTGACGATGGGTTAATAAATATCCAATTCGTCCATAAGAGTACGTAAGTTATATTTGGAAACGTTTTTTCTTATGCAGTTTTTTGAGAAAAGCTAATTTTTTATTAAATTATACTTTTTGTAGTTATTATAAAGGTAAAGAAAAGTTTATTTGGTTTGTATGTCCAATAATCATTTATGAGTTAATCAAAGGACTATATTGTCCTCTCTATTGCCACCAAGCATCGCTCACTTGCCGCCGCATAGCCACTGTCTAACGTCGTCATTGCTGGCTACCACCACTGCTGTCGGTCACCATCGTCGTTGCTGGCTACCACCACTGTCGTTGCCCACTCACCATCACGTTGCCATTAACTACCATTGTTGCGGCCATCGGCAACCACCATCGTTGCTGGCCACCACCACGGTCGTCGGCACCACCGCTATCGTCGATCACTACCACCGTCGCTGTTGGCCACCACCACTACAGCCACCATCGTCACCTACTACCAGTACCGTTGCTGCCCACTCGCTACCGTGTCGTCATTATCCGTTGTCATCATTGGCCACCACCATTGCTGTCATCGGCCACCATTACCACCGTCGGTCATCATCGTGGCCGATAGAAACCACTATCGTCATCGTCGACTACCACCACCGTCGTTGTTGGTCAACACCATCATCGTCGTCGACCACCATCGTCATGGACGACCACCATCGCTATGGTTGCCCATTTGTCACCACGTCCTTGCAATCCGTTGTCGGCCACCACCGTCGTCGTTGTTGGCTACCATCATCGTTATCGACCACCATTGTGGCTATTGGCTACCACCATCGTTGTTGTTGGTTACCACCACTGCCGTTATCGGCAACTATTGCTACAGTCAGCCACTACCACCGTTGTTGGCCACCATCACTGTCGCTACCAGCCACCATCGTCGTCGTCGGCCATCACCATTACTGTCATTGGCCACCACCCTTGTAGCCTTTAATGCTACCACCGCCATCGACCACTGTTGTAGTTGCTGCCATGGCTACCACCACAGCCTTCGGTCACCACCATCACGTCCACCGTCGTCGTCGCCCGTCGTTGCTGTTTGTCGTCGTCGTTACTTTAGTTCATATTGTAATTAAAATCAACTCTACGGATATCATTGGAAAAGCTAAAAATAATATTTATGGCTTTTCAGAAAGTTAATATGCATTAGTTTTTCTAAAAGCTACTTCAATAATTTAAAATGAATTAAAAAACTACGAGTTTTTTTTTGGAAAAGTTTGATAAACTGGCTCGTTTGGAAATTATGTATTAAGTGCTTAACAAAATAAGCTAGTGTAAAAAGGCGCTTTTAAACGTAAAAGTTTAAAATGAACTAAAAAGCTTAACGTAATAAGTGCTTAACGTAATAGCTTAAAATGAACTAAAAAGCTATAATCGATTTTTTTGGAAAAGTTTGATAAGCTGGCTCGCTTAGAAACGCTTATTAGGTAATTAGTGCTTAACGCAATAAGCTAGTATAAAAAAGCGATTCCAAACGCTACCGTAGATTAGTGTAGTACTCCTAAATAGTGCGATCTTCTTACTGCAGAGGAAAGAAACTCTCATATATTTCAAAAATCTTGGAAATATTCTTCTCATGATCATACATCTCTCTAAGAATATCCAAGATCTTTTGATCAACATAACATCAGAGGCAATATTGGATTTACTGTTGGCCAACCATGTTGTAATCCCATAATCCATAGCATGTCAATCATTATATGTGAGGTCTTTTCGTTGCAATGGGCTTCCAAAAACACTGTAAAAACCTTTGCATACAAGAGATAATTCTGATCATTTAACTTGATTGTTGTACCACTTAGATCATGATGCCATACATCACCAGAGGAGGAAGAGAAAGCCATTGTCAACACGTGGAATGGCAGGAAACACAAGCGCAAGGTCTGAACTGGTACGAATCAACACAAACTCAGACCAAATACAGTCCGAAGAGTCACAAATAGGGCGCACAACAGCCCTACGGCATCACAACACAGCCTGTTACATGGACCCTACTAGTGGCAAGGCTGCAGAGGCGTCGGTAGGGTCTATTGACACTGTCAGATGGCCTGGAGGGCCTGCTACCACTGATCAGCATGAAAGGAGGGGGGAAGCCATGTGGGGGTCGGTGGAGATAGGGGAAAGGCCAATCAGATGGTGGAGAGGCGTCGGCGGCAAAGTAGGAGCCAGCGGCGGTGATATGGGTGGGTTGCGGTGCGTGGAAGAGGGCGGTGTGTGGTGTGACGTGTTGGGTGGGTGGGGAAAAAAGGATTAGGGTTTACACTCTTGATACCATTTTGGAGGTGAAAAATAAGATTGGATTAACAACACAAAAGTGTTTACAAGGATATATATATATCCATGATATCATAACCTAGGGTAAGTGGTACCCATTTACCCAAATAGTCTAAATCTCTCACTTCCACTAAATAATGTCGCTAACACCTCTCATTATCGCAGATTTGGACACGAACAGGAGCTGACCCATGAGTGTTGTGCTTTTCTAAGAATCTAATTTTAGGTTGACCTTATTAAACAACTGTGTGGCATTGAGAGCCTTTAACCAATTGCATGATCATATTATATTGATTTATAGAAGAATTAGGCACCAACAAATTATAACATAAATCCAACTCATATTTGACTTAAGAGCCTAAATTTGTAATTTTATTGTAACCAGGGCTCAACAGGAACTCCTAATTTCATTCACTACCTATACTTTTTTGTGCCTAATGGTCAAGAAACTTAATGAAATAATACTTTTATTCAATGAGTCTCCCATATCCTTCAATGGTTTTCTGGATGAAAGTTTCTGTAATATTTGTTCTTTCCACCTTTAGGGCTCAGCTTGAGGTAAACCCGTCTTGAACCTGATTTCAAGTTGAATTTGAAAAAAGGTTGGGTTAGCTTTTATTTAATTAATAATTGATGCTGTTGGTGGTTTTTATGACTGTCTTTCCTTCATAGTTACACCATAGATCATTTTTTCATTCTTAGATGAATGATATCTAGTCATTCTTGTCAAATGTCTTTCCAACATATCTATTAAATTGCAACTTACAACTTAAACAAATACAATATTTTCCTTCTTTGTTATACGATGAATACTTACCTACGCTTCTTGTCTAACAAAGTTAACAGCTATGTACAATTGAGATGGAGGGATACTCCTGTGACTATAGTACCAAATGACGACGCGTGTCATCACTGACACGTGTCTTATTTTCAATTTACTAACACAACTCCGACACAATATCGATATAGAAGTTTTTAAAACAAATGTGAATTTTTTTTACTGTATTTCCATTAATACGATACCGACATACCGTTATTTTACTAACACGTATTTGTTTTTCAACTTACTGAAGTCCAATATGAAACTGATATTTAAAACATTGCCTGTGACTACAGTAATTTATCTTTGAGTTTATGATAGCAGGACCATGCAAAAAAGAATGTACCATTTAGATTTCCAGAATATGAGAATTCCGTTTAAATTTCCAAATGAAATTAAATGATAATAATAAAGATGGTTGTTTTTTTTCTGTTATGAGAAAATTTTGCAGAATGTCAATAATGGCCATGCTCTGGTGCTGTCTATGTATGGCTCAACACCTAATTTTGTAAGGATGGCAAAAAACTTGACTAATTTGATACTAAACTTATATCTTGTGCATGTCAACACGTAAATCTTGTTAACAACAATGTTGCTGTTTCACAAGTAAATAGCATTATACTGGCTAAATTATTCTCCTGGTTAGATACAAGCACAGAACCAAATATCAGTGACACAGAAATTTGAAATTTTGACATGGTTTCAGGTTGAAAATTTAAACTACTAGAAGTTAATTGTTCATGTTCATGTCTGCCAAACACTGGTGTTGATCCATCTCTACCAAATATTTTGTAACATGGGTCTGATTTTGTCTGAAGTTGGTTTTAAATCAGGGAAAGTATTTCCTTGTTCCTGGTGAAGTTTTGGTGTTTTTATGTTTTCCTCTAAATTGCTTTATGGTTCTTTAACTTCAAATTCTTTCTAGGATTCATCTTTCACAATATCTTGATTCATTTATTTGAATCTGGTTATTTACAAGAACATCTTCATTTTATACCATTTTAGGTAATAGCATAAATAAATTTTCTACTAAAAATTTTCCATTCTAAGTTGTTTAGAACAAATGTAAGGGGTTTATTTTTAACTATATCAGAAAAAAACACAAACAAAATGAACATAATAAGCAAGTGATGTTTTGATATCATAACCAAGTGCATTGCACCTTTTTATCCATCTAGGCATTCATCTTTTGACAAGTTTCCTTGAAAAATTTGTGTTATAACTATTGATTAAATAAATATTAAATACAATGATTTTTCGACGACATGTTTGTATAATATCTCTCTATCCACCTAGATATTCTTACAAGTGATGTAAATTTATCATGATCTCATGCATAAAAGTTTTGAAGGAATGATGCATGTATACATGTCAATATTACTTAACATTTTTTAACATAGTTTTGAACATTTGTCAGACATTTTATATTATCTATAAGTATTTTATTATGTCAAACATGCCTTTCTAATGAATCTAAATAGTTTAAGATTGTTTTTCTTTTGACAATTATAACTTCTTCCAAAATTTTAAGTCAAAATTTAGGTTTTGATTGGGCGTCCATGGACCTGTTTTTACCCTGTTTCCAATATTCCTCCCAAATCTGACATAGCTCCTTTTTGTAAATGAAGTCCAACATAAAAACCATGGTTTTGAATTTTTGAACATGACTCACTGTTCTGCTAAAAAATGCGACTCATTGTCTGACTTTAAATTTTTTTGTTCTTCTTTACATTCGTTGTGCCCTCTTGATTTCTTTTTCATATGATTCTATGTAGATTAAGATGCATGTTTTGGCAGAGTTGGGGTAGAACTTAAAATCATAGGGAACCATTTATAGAATTAAATCTTAAGAAATTGATCATAGAGTACTTCACTTTATGCTTTTCTACAATAGTTACAGATGCTACATATGTTTTTTATCAGACTTGATCTTACTGCATATCTCTACTAATATAGTTAGATATTCCTGCCTGTTGGGCCATAGCTCTTATCTGCCATACTTCGTGAGAGTATATCTCAGTGCTTGTAGCATCTGACAAAAGAACTTTTGACAGGGAAGGCAAATGGTCCAAGAACAGTGAACGATCTCAAGGTGATAAATGCCGGGATGATATTGGAAAACCATAAAACATTGCAAGAGTACCAGAGCCCAATAGCTGATATATTTGAAGGGGTTAAGACCATGCACATTGTTGTTCGCCCCCCTCTAGAAAAAGGGAGAGGTATATTCTGTAGTTACCACGAAAGCATATATTCTGTTTCATTTTCTAATAAATGAAATTATTATAATGAAGCAGAAAAGAAAGTACGCAAGAAGTCTAAAGGGCCTACGTGTGGCTGTGTGATAATGTAGTTTGTACCCTTCAGTGTGGAACAGATATAGATAAGTAAGCCCCTTTTCTAACTGTCTCATGTTTTTTCAATCTCATGATCATTTAGTTTTGCATTTGTTTTTGGCATTCATTATTTTGGTACTTCTGAATCTGCAGGAAAGATGGAACTTTTAAGGATAAATGGATTGTTGATGGACCTTTAGAAGTTATACTTCAAGTTTCTGTTTGGTAAAAAAAAAAACTGTGATTTATTTTTGTATATTGGAGTCATTTTTTATGGTTGGTGTGTCATTCATTGTAAGCATGTATGTTAAATGTCACTTTGTAAATAAATTTATCTCTCATTCATTGTACTTTTCATGCTTGCATTGTAAGAATTTCTTAACCTAAGTGGTCATACTGGAGGTTGGGCGTTTGAACTCCATGGACTTAACAAATGGTACACCACCAATTAAATGTTTTGAGTGTCTTGAGCTGTTACGTGTTATTTAATTAGAATAAGTGAATTTTTCCACGATATTCAAAATAGTCTCTGTCAAAGACCAAAAGAAGCCTGGATTAGGACAATACTTGTAACAAAATCCAAACCGAAGCCGCACAGTCCAATAGTCAAACCTAACGTGTAATGCCAAAAGGAGGTGTGTTTGTGCTATCTTCTGAAAGATGTTTTTCCCCAAAATCCAAAAAGAGGTCCCTCCAAAATGCTTGGAAAGTTTTTTCAGCAAGATAGGGTTACATCTCCTTGAATTGGGAGGGGCACAAGTGTGCTACAACTCGGACCCTAGAATGGCAATTAGATAGAGCTCAAAGGTGCAGGATTAGCCAAGAACATAACATGCTGTCCAAAACCTGGATGTGAGGTACCTTCCAACGCAGCTCTATAGATTGCAACTAGTCCTGCACTCTTTATGACGAGTCTTCAATGTTGGAATAATCAAGCTGATGTCATGCCAAAATAAGCAAAATGATTGACCGACTAAGATGGTGGCTGATGAACATATAATTAATATATATTTTATTCTTATATTTATTTATTAATATATATAAATAATGTTTTTAGAGGTATTTTATATAAATGTTGCAGGAACTTAGGTAGAAAGAATTTAGAAAAATGAGAGGGAAAGAATAACTATGTTAGAAAAGAAAAAAAGTTTACATTAAAAAAAAATGTAGAGCTACATTGAAAACACAAATTTAAATTTTCATATGTGCCAAGATTGGGATAAATATTAGTTAACGAATAGAACAAGTCGAAAAAGAATCTTAATTGACGTAGGCACCTCCGAGGCGTCTAGATACACATATGGCACCTCTTAGGCACCTCTGGAGGATAATTTTGACTTAGTCTTCGGTCATTACGATCTTCAGTTATAAATATCTTATATTTGAAATTTAAATTTAAATTTTCTAATCGAATTTATCTTCGACATAAGGAAGTCTTTATAAGTCTGTAAAAGGATCATTTATGTAGATCTATGAGATCATCTTTCACTCTTTAAGTTTAAACTTTTCTTCTTTTATTGTGGAAGAACTTCAAGTATTTCTTCATTTGTAATCTCAGGTTCTATCAATAACATTTTGTTTTTCTTCAATTATATCCTTTATTCAAAGTCCTTTAGTTAAGTTTTTATTTTCTGTCATTTTCATGAGTAGCTAAGTTTTAGGTTTTAGGGTTGAGATAAAGTTCATGTGAATTGAAATGAATAATTAAGTTTTTTCTTTCTATTGTACTTTATTGCTATGATTATGTAAACCAAATGTGTATTACATAAATCATTCATCGTTCGATAAACTTTGATAAGTTAATATTGAATTAAGCTTTTTAGCTTATACTTAGGGAAGAATAAATTGGGAGTTATGTATATAATATCGGTTCTATTATATATCACTTGATTTATTTGACTTTATGAATTTTTTATTCTTTACTTAATATTCTATCATGTATCGCATATAGTTTATGCTTGTTAGGGTAAAAATCATTTAATCATATTATTGAAATCTAAAATAAGAGATAGATGATATTTAATCATGTATTCTCAATTTCACATGAATGGATTTGAAACCTTTGGTTTTAATTAATTTGATTGCATCGTGATAGTTTAATTTTAGCTATTAAACATCAACTCTCACAAATCCTTTCAATAATTGATTGTTAATCTTGGTTTTTTAAACTCTTTTTTATATAGGATCGACCGGTACTTGCATATATACATAGTACATCATGCACTTGCAATAATTAAAACGTATACATCAAGTTTTTTACGTCGTTGTTGGGAAATAGTGTTTCATAACATTGATTTATTGTCAATTATTTCTTTCTTTTCGTTTATCTAAAAAAACATTTACTTTGCGATTTCAATCTTTTAGGAACATTTATTAGAGAATCACAAGAATACAGAAAGTTTTTTTAGGAAATTTCAAGAAGTAGGAGCGCCTCTCAGGCGCCAATCTGCATTTCCAATGCCTCCTAGACGCGTTAGTAAGATATTTTTCTTGATATTTTTAGAATTTTCTAGAATCTTGTTCTAGGTTTTATATATTACTTTGATTTCTATTCTTTTTCAATCACTAATTTAAAAATAGAAAATAAACTTGAACCTAATTAAAATCTTTCATGATAAGATAGAAACCTATTCTTAAGGGCATACATCATATAATGTACATTTAAAATAATTTTTATTTCTTGTTAATTTTATTTTTGGTGATTACAGGAAGGTAAGGTACATATTCTACTTCTCATTTTCTCTTATTTAAAAGCATATAGTTAGTAGGAAGAATCCCTTGTTTGAGCATATTGATTGTGCATTTATATTAAAGTACCTATGGGCATCATTCATAATACAAGATAAGGTAGGGATTTCATCACCCTTCCTTAGCCCAAAAACAATAATATCAAGCACAAAGTATTGACCCAAGCTTAAATTAAAATTAAGTAGACATTGACTCCTAGGATTCGAACTCAATAGGACAAAAGAACCTGTGGGTGAATCAAATTTAAATTTTTTTCCTTACTTGGTGTCTATAAAAGTGGTTCATAACGTTACATTTTAAAACACAAGAAGTTATTTAATTAGGTCTGTTATTCAAGTACAAAGAGCCTCCCACTTTCCTCTATTGATCTGGTCAATTAGGTTAGAGAATTTTGCTTTGAGAATTTCAAAGCTTAACTTGAAAGTTAAAAGTTGTCTAGTTATTTTTAGGTCAATCTTATTTCTATGGTTTCTTTGAATTATGTACTAGATTAGGGATATTCTTCTCATCTAACTTTAGACTAGGATTCTCTTTCTCATCTTCTAGGACATTCTTTTTCAGTATGAATCAGTCTCGTGATCTCGTTTGGGTCAGAGATTTTTTAGGCCGTCTAGTTAGATTTGAGGCTAAACCCCTTGAGATGGAGGAAGTCCCACCGAGGGAAACCCTCAAGGATAGGTGCTACCCTACAAGGTCAGCACAACCATCTTGTATAAACATTCCAACTACTAATTGTGTATTATTTGAGCTTAAACATTCTTTTATTAGTATGCTACCAAAGTTCGCAGGACTTGAAGACCTTTATGTCTTCATCAGAGAATTTGAGGAGGTCTACAATATGATGAAACTTCAACAACTTAACGATGATGCAGTTCGACTTAGATTCATCACTTTTGCCCTAAAAGATGGTGCCAAGCATTGGCTCTATAGCTTGTCAGTGAATTCAATTTCAACTTGGGATGAATTTGTTGTGGCCTTCTTAAAAAAATACTATCCTAATCATAAAATGGCTCGAATCAGGAACGAAATAAGTTAAGTCAAATAGAGTATGAGTGAATGTTTTGGAAGTATTTTGATAGGTTTAAGGACTTACTAGCCCAATGCTCTCATCATGGAATTGAAAAATGAAGGTTATGTAAAATTGTCTATGAGGGGTTAGGAATTGAGTAGAGGAGAACCCTTGAAGCCATGTGTAATGGGGAATTCATGAGCAAAGATAAAAGAGAGGCTTGGAAATTTCTCGAAGAATATGCTGAGAAGACCATGCAATGGGAAAATACAAAGTGACCTGATAACCACTAATTCATCTTGAGGTGGGATTCACCAAGTATAGACTTATTTAGCCACTAAAGCTAAAATAGCCTCAATTATCCGTAGGTTAGAAGACTCAGAAATAGAAAAAAGAGTTCATACACCAAGTGTCTAATCTTTCTCCTGTGTGTAATCACTACCACAAGATGGGTCTTGTAATGAAGAAATGCCCCTCATTCATGGGTCAACCCACTTTTGAGCCTGTACAGGTAAACACTACTATTCAAAGGCTTAAAAATGATTTGTATGTGTTGGATAGTAAAGCTTCTCTAGAGGGGGGGGGGGGGGGGGGGGT
>JAMKQA010043373.1:0-25029 GCA_024699735.1 Posidonia australis | reverse complement strand
CCAAGAAGTTACCCGCGGAGGTATCACCTCACCAGTCAAAGGTTTCCTCAAGCGCGCAATCCCGACAGGAACCGCTTTGCGCGACGACCGGAGGTTGTAAGGAGGTGGATCACGGTGAATAGTAAGAGAGCGTCGACCAGCCGCCATGAGGATCCCGGGCGAGAGCGCGCAGAGGCGGGAGGGGGGGCAGAGGGGGAGGTGTTGGGGGTTAGGGTTTGCGTAGAGACGGGCGCAGGAAGGGCTTGTTTCGCGAGAACAGCTTTCAAAAATTCAAAAATTCGCCGATGATTTTGTGGAAAAGTTATAATCTAGAATATAAACGAAACGCAAACGTAGTAAAACTAAATTTAGTTTTAGCAACCCAATTTTGGAATCAACTATTTCATTTTCTCCATGGTAATATCCCAATTTACTTTATTTTGTAGCGATTGAAGTATTGAACCAACGACCTTTCTTTTGAAAAACCTTTTTTTTTTACATGGGTTTGATCTAAAAAAGCAATTTTACCTGGCGTTGAGTTAAAAGCAATTTTACCTGACGTGTCCTTCCAAACGGACCCATATATTTATTAGGCTATTTACTATTTCAACCAAAATATAAAATAGAACCCGATTGCTGAAACACATCCGATTTCACATTTTTTCTTGTCCATTCTCGTTTTCTCTTCCTTTTTGTTGCCCTAACAGACACCAGCGCTCTCTGTCTTTCGACGGCCATAGCTGAGCCAAGCCACAGCCTCGCGACCGCCGCGCGCGGGCGCACCAGCGACCAACAGCAACAGAGGGACTGGCTTACGACGGCTGACTAGGTACAGTATCACTTGGTAATCATCGCCGCGTCTTTTCCTTCTGTAGTTTCGATTTCTCTGTAGCTTTCTGGATTATTTTATTCAAAATTTGTTTTGTGTTGTGTTCTCAAGGTACGATAGAAATTGGTTCCGTAAAATTGTATTTTGATTAATTATATCCCATTCTAGGACTTCTAATGGTATTCATGACCCATTGTTTCGTGATTGCCCATTCTTGCATTTCTTAGTTCAAACTGTGAATGTGATTCTATGATTTACATGGCTAGGAGTCGGTGCAGTCTGAGTCTCCGAGACTATTAGGGATTTTTCGTAGGATCAAGGCGACCCTGGTTAGGATAATGATTGAGGATAATAAGAGTCTTCCACTTATAAAATGAATGCATTTGTGAGTGTATATTTTTTGAACTATATGCACACGTTGCAATCATATAAAATGTTGAAAGCATCCTAATAAATATTATGCAAGCTTAAAATTCAAGTTAATACCATTTTTTCAACCGAAGTTCAGTTATTCCTAGTTCTTGCTAATCATTGCTACGATAAACTCTCAAAAAGAAATATAAATGAATATAACTGAAACAAATTGTCATTGAAAGTTTGACACCATTACGTCCATTCATGTCTGAATTATCAATGTCAAAATCAATGTTCTCGTCAAGATGGTCACCTTCATTATCTAGATCATCAACTTCCTCACTACCCAGAAGGATAAGAGCATCATGATCATTAAAAATGGGTTTGAAATTTGAGCCTCACCTAAAACCAAACCAGTAATACATTAAGATCTACCTACAAAATATATTAGAATCTACCTACATGGCTAAACCAAAAAAATGTAGTGCATGAGAAAAAGGTGATGCTGTTAGAAATGGTCACTCTGCTAGAGCTTAAGTTTGTCTTCACATGAAAAATAGCCATTTTGCAGTTTAATGGTAGGTTAATTTGGCTTTGGTGTTGGCGCTGTTCACAGTGGCAAGCTGCAATTGGGTTTTTACAGAGATGGATCGTCATTACTGGAGACCTTATAAAGCAGTTTGGAAATGTGGTGCACCACTTTAGATGTGGATTTTTCTTTGGCTGTTAGAGAAGGAAATAGTGGTGACTAGGGTATTCAGGAGTTGTTTGGCAGTGGATGGGAAGGTGTCTTGCCTGCTGCTGAAGGGAGGAGGAGAAGGTGGAGCATTTATTTCTGCAATATCAAATTAGTTTACTAGTTTGGCATAATATTTGGATGCATTATTCCTTGGAGGGTGACAGTCTGAAGAGCTTGCAGGAGTTTTGGGCTGGATTGGTAAGAAGTGCAGGAGGCAAAATCAGAGAAGATCAGAGGTTTTTGCTTATACATCATGGGATCTGCTGGGCTATCTGGCATTATCGGATGTTAGAAACAAGAGAGAGGGAGAAAAATCTGTTATTGAGATTAGAGCACAAGGCATACAAATAGGGTTACAAGATATATATGGATTCTAAGATCCATTTACACTGAGATACCCATATACCCTTTAACACTAACACTACTCCTCAAGTCAGTGTATGTATATCAAAATGCCTAGCTTGATACATATAACTAAGAAAGTAGCAGAGAGAGGTTTAGTAAAGATATTTGTGAGCTCCTTGTCCGATGAGACGAATGGGGTGTAAATTTGCTTATTGAGAATCTCTTCTTTAACAAAGTGATAGTTAGGGGTGTAAATGGGTCAGTTTTAGGGTCTACCTTAATCCTAACCCGTTTTTTCTTAACGGGTAATGGGTTGGGTGAATACCCGTCTTAAAAATTTTCAATTGCCACCCTACCCATTACCCATTAGGATAATGGATGTTAGTGGGTGAAATGTATTATTATCCAATTTCCGATTCGGGAACCACAAGACAATATGGGACAGCATGGCTTGCAACGTGAAGTGAGTAGTGTTCATTAGCAATTTTTTATTATACTTTCAAGAATTCAACAACCTCGCCTAACCTTCCATAATGGAAAAACCCATAGAAATAGACTAGAAGAAATCACAATGTTGAGCATGTGTTGAACGTATAAAGAACAGTGTCTTGACCATGTCACTGATTGTAAAGGTCCTAAAGACGAACCACTCATTTACCTCAAGCTTTGCTCTTGAATCATTGTGAACCAATCCATCACCACCACCACCACCATTCTCCATGTCAAATGGGACCAATCTCTGGTGATTGTTCCCATTTGCATCCATGTTTGCAGAAAACAACACGTTGAAACTATGCATGTTCCTCTATTGGAAGGTGCTGGATGCAGGTGCCCTGACCTCCATCGCCCTTCATCCTCCTCCTTTTCCCACTCCATCGTCGTGAAGCAACAACATGTCGACATGGTCAACCTCGTTGGATCTTGTGACGCCTTGGTTCCACCTTTGCCCCCATCATTGTTAAGGTCAGGATTGCTCTTCGCCATTTGTTTGTGTCAGAGCATCACCACCTTGTAAAGAAGAAGTCGTGGCATGCCGCAAATCTCTGACAGGTGATCTAGAGATTGAGATCGAAGCTGTGGGTAGGGTGGGAGGGAGATTTAGAGGTTTAGGGATTTATGATGTTATATATTATTATATATTTATGTTAAAGAGTTAGGATTTATGTAAATTTACTAATTTACCCTTAGATTAATGGGTTAATGGATTATCCGTAGCATGCTATTCGAACTCTGACTCATTAAATTGATGGGTTAGCAGGTGATGGATTAACAAGTCAATGGCTATATAAAATCTCTATTCTAATATGCTCCTAACATGTTGGATCGGGTCGGATTAATGGATGATACTGGCCCACTTACAACCCTAGTGATAGTCTACCTTTATGTGTTTGGTCCTCTTATGAAACCTAGATTCTTGATAATTTGAATAATGACCTGGTTGTTACAATACATGGGTAGTAGAGTAGTATATGTGTCTTCAAGTTTTGATAAGAAACCCCTCAATTACTTTAAGTCACATGCAATTTGAGCCATGTCATGGTACTTTGCCTCTGCACTAGATCTAGAAACTACATTTTATTTCTTACTCCTCCATATCACAAGATTACTTCCTGAAAAGGTGTAGTAGCTAGATGTAGACTTCTTGTTAGTCCTATCATGCATAGCCAGCATCGAAATATGCCTTGATGTGAAGATGATCGTTGTTTTTGAACAATAGGTTTTTATAAGATCCTTTGATATACTCAAGTATTTTTACGACTACAGTTAAGTGACATTCCTTAGGGTTGTACATAAATTGGCTTATCATGCCAACTATAAAGGCTATATCTAGTCTCATGATAGTGAAACAGATGAGCTTGCCAACCAAACGTCTACACTAAGGCACATCTTTAATCAATGGAGAGTTTTGATATGAACAACACCTTCACAGACATAGGAGTTTGAATCGGCTTGGCACCCAGTAAATCAGCCTTTTCAAGAAGGTACATGGCATTCTTTTGCTGACACAAAACAACACTTTTGTGGCTTCTGACAATCTCAATGCTAAGAAAGTTATGAGATTTTTCTATGTTCTTTGTAACAAAATGTTTACCTAGATATGCTCTGGCTTTCTCAATTCCAACGTATCACTGCCTGTGAGAAGAATGTCATCAACGTAAATGACAAGGACCACTAGACCAACATCCTTCTTTCTCACAAAGATAGAATAATATGCATGAATGTGGTAGAAATCAATGGTGTTAATAATAACTTATCAAATCAAACATTTGGACTATGTCAATCCTTTTGAGTAATATACTTTTGAGGTCATAGATAGTCTTCTTGAGTTTGCAGATTTGAGACACCTTATGAGCAATATACCTTGGAGGTTTCTTCATATAAATTATTTCCTACAGATCATTATACTTGAAGGTATTTTTAAATCAAGCTGGAACATCTGTCAATCTTTGTTAACTATAATTGAGAACAGAACCTGAATGGCTCTGATACGAGCCATTAGAAAGAATGTGTCATTTTCAATGAAGTCCTTAGTAACAAGTCAAGCTTTATATCTAGCAATCTATCCATTTGGTAAATATTTTACCATAAAAGTCCATCTGCACCCAACAACTTCATTAGTTGTGGAAGATGGAACAAAAGTCCAAGTTTCGCATGAAAGTAGAGCAAACATCTCCTCATCTATAGTAACTTTCCAATGTGGAATGGTCATAGTCTCTTTATAAGATTGAGGAATAATAGTAGTTGATAGGATCAAAGCAAATCTATTATAAGTAGGACCTAGATTATCATAAGAAATAACACTGGTAATTGGATATTGAGTACACGATCGTAACATTCTCCTGAAGGCGATTTGAGGATCAAGATCAACAACTATAAGTGGTGGTGAACCTTCTGACGGGGAGGATGTTGGTTTGGGATCCAGGTGTGAAACATCAAGGTATCAAGAGTAATGAGAATTGGAGTCTGATGAAGATAGTGATAAGTATGGACAATACGAGGACGAGATGGTGATAATGGAGGTAGTAGTGAGTGAACAATGGGAATGGAAGGGATAAACTCACACAATTGAGGAGTAGAATCTAAGATAAGAGAGTTATCCCTTTCAGAAAAGTAAGGAGTAGATATAATGACGTTCTGTCAAAAGATTGATGCAACGATAGCCTTTCTGAGTAGAAGAGTAACTGAGGAAGATACATTTGGTTGCTCAAGGATTGCATAAGGAGTAAGTTTGTCGTGTTCTTGAGAATGGACATGAACAAACGTAGTACACCAAAAAATTCAAAGGGTAAGAGGAAACAATGGTGAATGAGGATGTAAAATGGAGAAATGGGTCTTTCCCTGAAGT
Source organism: Posidonia australis (assembly GCA_024699735.1). NCBI lineage: Eukaryota > Viridiplantae > Streptophyta > Magnoliopsida > Alismatales > Posidoniaceae > Posidonia > Posidonia australis. Next base: position 19,437 of record JAMKQA010043373.1, on the reverse strand, counting down.
AGGAGGATGGCATACGTTCATCTAGTACAACAAGATATGGGCAACATCAAGGATATGGCGATTCTTTCTTTTTGCGACATCGTTTTGTTGTAATGTATAAGCATAATTGGTTTGATGAATAATACCGTAAGAAGTACAAAAAGAATTGAAGTTATAATTCACATTTTCCTTAGCATTGTGAATGCGAAGAATTTTCAAAGAGATGTCAAATTGATTTTTTATTTCATAATAAAAGGATTTGAAAGCATTACACATCAGATCGTTCCTTTAAAAGGTAAATCCAAGAATATCGAGAAAAATCATCAATAAAAGTAACAAAGTATAAGTTTCCCCTAGTACTGGACTGAGTAGGATAAGGATTTCATATGTCTGAATGGACCAAGCTAAATGGAGTAGTGTTCCTCTTTTTAGTTCTGGTAGGAAAAGACTCATGGTGATGCTTACCAAGTTGATAGGCATCACTTTAAAACAGACTCAATAGAAAAAGAAGGTAACAACTGACACAAAAGGCGAATAGGAGGATGATTGGATGAGTAAGATGTTGATGTCACTAAAGAAAAGATACTATAGTAGTGGAATCAGAAGGAGAAATCTTGTCATCTAAATAATATAATTCCTCAAGCTTAGTCCCAGTAGTTATCCTCCTCATTGTTTGAAGGTTTTGAAAATAATAACGAGATGAAAAGAATAAGCCATAGTAGTTTAAAGCCTTTGTTATAGTGCTAATAGAAAGTAGACTGCAAAGAAAGTTTGGAACATAATAAACATTATCCAATGTAAGCTTGGGGGGTGCAGTGACTCCCCTTAAACCATATATAAGAGCAGAGGATCTATCAGCAATTGAAATCGGAGGAATTAGAGTATGTCTATCAAGAGTGGAGAAGGTTGTAATATCTCTTGTTATATGAGTAGTGGCACCAGAATTAATAAGCCATTTACCTTTACTAGCAATGCAGGCACTACCTGAGGGCAAAGAAGAAGAAGTTACAACAGTAGAGCTCTTAGAAACAGTAACAATAACATCAATGTGAGCCATAGTGAAAAAACAACCTGTGTCAGCAGATGTGCAGAAGTTGGAGACTGTATATCTTGTGACAGGCTTAGTAGCTCCATCACGAGCTTAAGGTTGAAGACGAGGAAATTTGGCATACATTGATCAACTGGGTGGTTAGTCTTGCCATAATGAGTGTAGGTAGGGCGATAATCACCATGTCCACTCGAATGATCTCCATGACTGTGTCCCCCCAAAACACGTCTAGCAGCATGGGCAAAGGCCTTAGGAAGTGGGCAGTAACTGGAGTAGAATGACCCAACAGATGTGTCACAATAGAGAAACGAGTTGTTGTGGTAGCCAAAGTCGGGATAGTGGACTTGCCCAAAATGTAATGGTAAGTCGTATCATATGCAGTGGGTAACCTTTTGAGGTAACAAATAACCAATAACTCCTCAAAGTACTTTTGTTGGGTAGCAGTAATAGTAGAGAAAGGTTGATGTTGGAGAAACTCCACATCCAAAGACTGAACCACCCTATATGCAGTCGCAAGAGCGATATCTTGAGTTGGTCGAGCAAATAGATTGCAATACAGTGAGTTAAATCCTGAAAGTCTTAGCGTTTTTAGAATAAAGAGACATCAAATGATCCTAAGCTGCCTTTACTGTTTCATTAGGACGGATAACAAGAAGACACTCTTCGGTAAGATTGTTCGCTAGTTATATGCGAACTTAAGCATTGTTTGCCTCTCAATCTGCATTGGAGGGATCAGTAGGTGTCGGTGGATTATCTGTAAGATGATGCTTCCTCTTGTTGGGTTGGGATTTATCTAAGAAGATAAAAGATACACTCCAATTCGTGAAGTTGGGACTGATCAACTTGGGAAGGTGTAGAAGAAGAGTCGGTAGTAGTCTCGAAGTGTGACGTAATGGAAGAACAATTTTAGGCCATAAATACACGGTGGCAAAACATCAAACACATAGTGAGCACATATTGTCAATACCTCAACACGAGGTCATATGGAGGATAATAAGGTGCATCCTTAAAAAAAAGGTACTACTCTGGTACATGAATAGGGACGTACTTATTCATGTTCGGAGGGAGATCCAACGATGGTTGGGGAAGAAGAGTAAGTTTTACTGTAGAACGAACCTAGATCACCTTCAAATCGTTGGTATCATATCCTTAAAGTTGTGAACGGACGAAAAAAAGATGACCGACGCTTAGTGAAGAAGAGGTGAAGGAGAAAATGTTGGTGCTATGGTGATTCCAGCCTATACAGTAACTCCAGCGGGTACTACAGTAACTCTGGTGGACTGATGACGGCGAATGGTGCATGGGGTGGTGGTGGATGGAGGTCCTTCTCTTTTGTTGCTTAAGAAACCTTAACTCTTGATACCGTGCTAGAAACAAGAGGGAAAGAGAAAAATATGTTGTTGTTATTGAGACTAGAGGACAAGATATATATATATAGGGTTACAAGATATATATGGATCCTAAGATCCATTTACACTGAGATACTCATATACCCTTTAACACCAACACCGGAATAGCATCATTTTTGATAACAAGAGTGGCCTTTTGGAGGAATTTCTTCTTGGGGCTAGAAGTTTGATTCAGGGATGGCTAGACTGTCTTTTGTAATTTTTAGTAGATTGTAGTTTTTTTTTACTTTTTCTTTTTATATATAGTTTTTGTAATCACCATCTTCTATTGATGATGCTTATTTATTAATGAGAATCATCATATCCACTTTCCAAAAAAAATGTAGGTTAATTAGTTAATCTGCCTACCAGATTGTTCTCATCCACCTTTCCCTTTTTCTTGTCTAAAAATGTAGATTTCATGATCAATTGAAGCCTTCTCATGTGACAAAATGAGTCTCAACATTTGACATCAAGTGAGGTTTCTTCAAATGTGAGTGTATAGGTCTGGTAGTTCTGGAGTTTATGTCCTTATTTGTGAGAGAAATCAGGTATTTTCTGTTAAAATCATGTCTTTCCCTTTCAGAAAACGAATTCCAAATTTTATAAGTGACTACGCATGTGGTGGCAGTTGAGTCAAAAGCCTTGATGCTAAGTATCCTCGCAGTTCTCCTAGTCATCTTGGGATTCTAATTATCTGTGTTTTGATGGCAGGGAAGTCAAATAAGTGGTTATTTTCAAGGTGGAGATGGGATTCAGAGGTGGGATAAAGGGGCATGAGAGTGGCCAAAATTACTGGCCATCTATAATTTTAGCTACGATATAGGTGCTATAGTATACAATATTGACATTTGAGTTTTCTTGGTGATGTGGGATAGGGTGTTAAATCTTCTTGGAAACAGGACTGGAATACAAAATAATCCACTAATATGTAGGTGCTGAAGTGACCAATTTTGTGGTGGGTAATCATGAAACATATTGTCAGTAGACGTTTTCTATGTCAAACTTGTTGTCTTCTGTTTCATATCTTCGATTCTTGCATTTTGTAGAAAAGCTTGGAATAAATTAATAATAGCTAGATTGGACCAAGTTTTAGGCTTCACTTTTTATTCAGGGCTTCCTGTATGTTGTAAACTTGTAATGGATGATGCAGTAAAGAGCAGTGGATTACTCTGAAATGCTTTGAGTTGATGGGGAATTGTTGGTTGAAAATGCAGGATTTGGATCTTTATGATTGCACAAACTCATGGGAAGGATTAGTCTAGCTGTCTACAAGTTATCTTGGATTTTTTCCCTTTTGTTGGTAAACTACGATTGATAAACTAAATTTTATTGGATGGGGAACGACAGGGGTACACAAAGTAGAACCAGAAAAATACGAGACTCAGATGGAATACCTTCTGGATACTTTATGGTCTTCACTGTTTGGGCCTTGATTTCAATTTTTTTCTGTTTAGTTAGTTGAATTGTGCTCTGAATCTTGAGAAAAGGTGTTCTATTAGTTTATCACAGAGAGACTAGTCATAAGCATACATTCAAGACTTTGAAACATCTGTGGATGGTTCATGAACTGCATGGCAAACATTTTAAAAGGTACTTTTTAAGGTTTTGTTTGGATTGAGAGAAATGGAGAGAAAAGAAAAGAAACTGAATGAGAGGAAGACCTTCACTTTTTGATATCTACATTAGGAGAGTAATAGGGAGAATAGAGAGAAACAGAGAGAAAGAAAGTCATTTCACTTTTCTTGAAAAAGGAGAAATTGAGAGAAGAGAAATGACTTGAGCTATAAGTTTTCAATTCAAAAAATAGCCTTAATAATATTAAAGTGCGAAATCTAACAAGAGGGTCAATCTGTGAATTAGTTTCTTAGTGTCTCTCTCTCTCTCTCTCTCTCAAGCAAAAAAAGAAAAAAAATCCCTCTCATTTATTATGAGACTTTCTTTTCTCTCCACCCTTATTTGTCCAAATGGATCCTTATTGTGCAACGTATGACTGTGAAATTGCCAATTGGTTACACAGCCTGTCGTTGCCCTGAAAATTGGCGTGTTTTGTGGTGACATTCACTGATTGTTTTGAAAATGTCTCATCAGACTTCATGTAATAATGAATTTGGAATATAATATGCGGCACGTGACTGTAGCTTCTGGAAGTGTGAAGTTGTAAACTATCTCTATTTTGCATTGAAATTCTTTTACCTCCATCCATAGTATTAAATATTGGTTTCGTGTTGGACTTCGGTCTTCTAAAAATAGAAAATGTGTCAGACATTGATGGAAATATTGGTGGAAACACGGTAAATTTACAGAAGTTGATGAAAATGATAAAAAACTTTCGAATTTTGACTTAAAACTCTAAGATAAGTTAAAGTAAGCAATAATTTGCATCTAAAGCTACACAGATCCACTTTTTAAACATGTATTACATTAAAATACACTACATAAACTTAATACAAATATCTTAAAGTATAAATAGTACCTAAAAAAACTTTATAAATGTATAAATCATGTTTAAAAATATTTAATATATGTTTTAAATGAATAATTCTCACAATATTTAATATGGAGAGAAATTAGAGTTGAGAGAATATTCAAGTGTTGAAGACGTGGAGTCTGAGATCATCCCAGATGTTGCCCTACGAGGTGGCGGGAGCATGACCCTGTTCCAAAATAGTATATATATGAATATACTGATTTTACTAATTTTATAGTATTATTAAGGAGAAGGCTCTTCATGTATGCAGCAAATCATCGGGCTTCAAAAGAATAAAGGAGATGTAGAGGAAGTGATGCACTCTTGAAAAAAAAGAAGCAAATGAAAAGGAAAGAAACTCTGTTGTGTGTTGGCAATTTTAATGGACGTGTTGGTCGACATTGTTCGAACTTAGTGTTACAAATACACGAAGTCGACCGACCACAAGTCGATGTTTGACTCCGACATTTGGAGCCAACTCAGAATCAGATATGTGTCGGCAATATTTCGCTGACCTGTGTTGATGTTTAATTCTATGTGTGCGTCTTTAAAATGTTAGATTTCAGACTCTCTTGCTTTGCCTTGCACTGATACGTTGGTTTGCCTTGCCTTGCTTCAGTGATCTGTCAATCAGCAGGACCAAATAATGGGAAAGAGGAAGGGCAAGAGTAAAGTGGATATTGTTTCTCAGAAGTCAAAAGAATTGCCCTCTGAAGGAAGGAATTCGTTGTTGAAACCTGAACCTAAAATTAAAAAGCCCTCTCCAAACCAGAGTATTATGAAGAAAAATATATCAACAAAAACTCCTGTAGAGGAGAAGAAAACAGAGGAAAAGAATAATGATGATGAAAAACACAAAGAGAAGCAAACAGAGGAAAAGAATAATGATGATGAAAAACACAAAGAGAAGCAAAAAGAAAACAGCATTTCTGGTAAAAAGGAAAAAGAAAAGGATCAGAAAGATTATAAAAGCAAAGAGAAGCTTGGTGGAGTAATTTTCATGTGCAATGCAAAGACAAAACCAGATTGTTTCCGTTATATGGTAATGGGCTATCCTGAAGGCAAGAAAGAGCTTGTCATGAGCATCAAGCCAGACTTAAAACTCTTCCTCTATGACTATGATGCTAAGCTTCTTTATGGGATCTTTAAGGCATCGTCTCCTGGTGGCCTGAGGCTTGAGCCAGCAGCCTTCAACGGATCATTCACTGCACAGGTGTGATTTATACATCCTCATTTTTTGCAAATGATGCAGAAGAATTGCAACTTATATTTGAGAAGTTTCATATGGAATGTTGTGCAAAATCTTTTTATATCTCTGCCTTCAGGAGTAACACTAGAAACCTTGCATTCTATATTATGTCTGGATTTCTGTATACTCAGTGCTTACTTTACAACCTTTGCTAGGTGCGTTTCAAGGTTGATCAGGAGTGTGCACCTTTAACAACAAGCATCTTCTGCAATGCAATTAAGGAGAACTATGATGCCAAGAAGAATATGTTGTTCAGAACAGATCTTACTTTACAACAAGTGAGCAATGCCTCAATCTTAATAAATCAGTTTCAGTTGCAGAGCAATTGTTACAGCTGCTAATTGTGTTTTTATTTGCCATTCTTATAGGTAGGCAGGCTAATTGAATTGTTCCGTCAGCAATTAGTTCAGTCAATACCTCAGGCTCTTGTTCCAAGTGTTCCATATGTACCAATACTTGCCATGCCACCTAGACCTGCTTTACCTGCAGAAGGCAAATCCCATCTGCATCAAGGCCTTGTGGACAGAGCTCAGCATGCCCCACAGATATTAAAAGAGACTCCGATGGTGGCTGCTTCTCGTGGTCATCTTTTAATTAGTGAAAAGGATTATCGAACTTATGGTCTCTTGCAAAAGCCACCAGCTCCCACATCAGCTTCTCTGCCTGCCACTAATCCCCCTGCTCCTGTTTTGAACCCATATAATATAAGACAGGCTACATATCATCCGTATCCTTATCATGCTACCTCATCAGATCCTTACGCTGCTGCACATCTACCTCTTGGTGATCCTCGTTTCTGTGATGTTTCTGGGAGAGCGGGCTCGCTGGCTCATGGATCTAGTGTGTCAATAGATAAATACAGGATGGACACTACTGAGAGATTGAGTTCTACACATGCAGGGAATGCTCTGGCAGATTACAACCGAAGACTGCAACAGCCAAGTGGTAATTCAGATCTTGCTTCATTGCCAGTATCGTCTCGTTACTCCTTTGCCGGTCCAACTCTTTCGTATAGATGATGCTAGGGCTTCTGTTTAAACAAACTGCTATGTATCCTTGTTTCAACTTTCAGTGTGCCTTTCACGAGATCACTGTTTATGTTTCTAGGCGGCTAAGGTTAGTCTTTACCATCTGATTTGTAGTATTTTCACTATTTCTCTCCAGACATCATGTTATTAAACCGATCTTTTTTATATTATGTGCTAGTTTCTATGCAATTTTAATCGTCTAAGAAGCTTGAAAGTTGAAATCAACGGCAGGGGTATACAAAGATAACTTGACCAAAAATGTATTTCTAGCTAAATTTTCATGCTTGTATTAGCGAAGTGATCAAGGCATTTTCTCTACTCCTTACCCTGAAAAGCCACTAGATGGTAGTCTTGAAGTAAACCGTTTGTAGGTGTTGAGGAATGCACTCCCGTAGTTAGGTGGTAAATCTTGTGCGAGAAAATGACTTGAAAGTTGATCTAATTCTATGATTTGATTGGGATTTCAATTATAGTTTTCTTGTAAAGAAGGAGACAATGCAACCAATTGAACATGTTTATTTCCATGTGTATGTGATTTTGTTTGTTTGACATTTGACTTTTCTTAATTCTTTGTCTGGTTTAGGCTGAGTTTAGCAAAAAGGGCGAGTATGTTCTTTTCACTAAATTTTTTAAAATCATTCTTTTCAATATAGTATATCATATGTTGGAGAAATACCAAGAATCACTCTCTTTGTTTGGTTTCTCAACTAGCATTTTATTATGTAGACTTACGTGGAACATTCTATCGGTAGGTCTAAATAAACAAGATTTGATTTGTCAAAATAATCATAGAAAACAACTGGCCGACGGGATATCTGCAAACTTAGAAAGTACAATGCCCAGCTGGCTAACTTGTTTTTCTACAAACAATGCAAGAATGCTTTTCTTACAATAAACATTGCCAGAATGTTTTTCTTACATTATTAAACATTGCCAGAGTGCTGCAATATAGTAGCTCGTAAATCATTTTCTTCATTTTTTTTTAAATTTCTTGTGGACCCAAAATTCAATTAAATAATTTGGTCCAAGACTGAAAGTAGAACAAATTCTAGCCTAAAGTAATAAAGGCTAAGTAGGAGTTTTGCATCCCTACCCTTCTTTCCCTACAACATGGAGAAGTCGAACCTATCTACTTCTCTAACCCATTGGTCTTTGTCCCTCTTCTTTTAGTTGATACAGCTTGTGATTCGTAAGCACTAGATATAGCATATCCACTAGTAGATACTAAATGCAGTAGAGAAAGACCTGGAGGCTAGTCGCTCTTTGAATGACAATGTTGTGTTGTTTGGTAGAGCTTAGAAGTTAAGGTTATTCGGGGCCTCAAAGAAGATGCTCGGGCAGACAATTTTTGGATCAGAGTTTTGAGAAAAACATGTTTGTTCTTTGTATATGGGTTTAGGAGTCGAAATGAGTTGGTATAATGAACATGAGATGTCATCAGCTTATTTAGGAGTTCTGCTTATAAAATTTGAATAAACTATCATGAATTTTCACTTGAGTACCTTAACATTCAAAACCATCCACTCCATTACCTTCATCTATTACCTTCTACCACTATAATCCTTTTATTTGTACACAAACAGTTATAGAAAATTTTAAATGAAAATATGTCTCTTTGTTGCGAAAGATTCTTGTGATATGATTGTATAGTTGGAAATATGTCTAAAAGTCGTCTATCAGTAAGTCTGTTCTAAATGCTTCAGTGGTGTTTTAGGTTAAACTCCTTCATGTGATTTATTTTGAATTAATTACTTGATGGTATCAACTATCATGAATTTTCACTTTAGTGCCCTCAAATTCAAAACCATTTACTTCAGTATCTTCATTTATTATCGTCTACCACTATAATCCATCTGTTTGTACACAAACAATTATAGAAAATTTTAAATGAAAATATTCCTCCATCCCTTCCTTCCCATGTTTCCCCTCCACCTCTTCCTTGTCTCCCTCCCATAAGCAGAGCAATGCAGTAGTGATGACAACGATAGTAGTGACAGTAGCAATATCAACGGCCTTCTTCTAGTCTCCTCTTCCACTACCTTCTACTTTTGAAAGTAGTGGTAATAATGATAGTGGCAATGGTGGTAGTAGTAATAACAGTGATCTCCTCTTACATCGACCTTGTTCCAATTGAAACAAGAGGTATAATGGGTATCTTGTTGAAAATTTAACACCTTCAGTCTTAATTGCATCAATTTAATAAAAATTAAAGGTATTAAAGTGATGTATTTTGAAATTATATAGGTACATTGGATTCAATACTTGTACGGTGCTGCTTGTACGATTGGTGGAACTTTTTACCACTTGTTGTACGGTTGGTGGTAAGTTTACCATGTAAATCACATCCTTCAATTTTTTTTAAGAAAACAAAGCATCTCTACAAGGATTTTTCGATCACTTCTCGTGAAATGGGATTCATACATGGACACCTTGTAAACAAACTTATTGACGTGTTCTTCATATACGTTGAACTTCAGATTATTATCTTATGTATTATTCAAAGTCGTTTGTTCTTTTACACTAGAATCCTTATTGTTAGCCGGACACCACACTCATTAAAAGTCAAAACCCACGTACCGTTTGATGTATACTGATGCACATCTGTGTATTACACAACTTTCTTATGAATAGACAACTGGAAATCTACAAAATTCTATAGGTTCAACTAATCATGATGTGTTGGATATTTACTAGTCATACTGACTATCTCATACCCGTCCTTTGCTTGCACATATAAATTGTTTTGATTGACGAACCCTACATAAATTCAATAGAACTGGCTTACTGGGCAAAATTTTGTTTCCCACTTTGGCGGCCTTATTTAATTGGGTGAAATAGGCCCACCAACACATTTTACAAGGGGAAAAAAAAATAGTCATCTTGTGACATGCAAACCCACTTTCCAATACGGATCTATCCCGCAAACTCCATTTTCAAGAACGTCATTATCTAAAGTTTGAAAAAAAACAAAAAAAAGGCATATGGCACGGAGGCCACGATGAGAAGTGCCGTCATTCACTTCTTCAGCAAAAAAATATACTTCGATAGAGAAGGTGGTGTTGTATCATAACATCTACTAATTAGGTTGAAATCCTGTCATCGCACAGTTGTCTACTATTTCATGAAAACATCCCAAGCAAAAAAATATTCCCATTAACATGCCGTTATTCTAGAAGGTAATGTAAGCAGCATCTCTATGAATCATTACTTGTCCCACCACCACCACCCTTCGTCTCTAGAAAGCATGGATTGATAGATGCGTTTGTATGGAACTAGTCTCCTTCCTCTTCCCTCCTCTCTCTTCTGTTCTCTTCTTATATATGGGCACTTACTTTCCCTTGCAGTAAGGCTAAAGAGCTACCACTTAAACGGTAACCTCTGCAACAACTGGATATAAGAGTCGATCGGTTAATTAGCAACTCATCGGCAGTAATAATTACGTAGCGCACATCTACAGCCCCTTGCTGCAACTACGCTAGTTCCTCCTTTTCCTTTGATGGAGAGGATTCAGATGGGTTGTGATGAAGGTGGCAAGGAGGAGGTTTCCGAAGCTGTAGAATCTACGGGCGACTCCGAGTGCGACGCCGCGGCGAAGGGCTCATCTGCGGCTCTCCGTGCCGTCGAAGAGGATGGCTACGAGTCTTGCAACTGTTGTGGTGCGCATGGGAATGATGGCAGCTGCGACGAAGAGGGTGATGCGGTTGGGAATCATCAGGAGAAGGCCATGAAGGTCAACAAGAGGAACAACAACAACAACAACAACAACAACAACAAGAAGACGAAGAAGAAAAGGGAAGTGGTGGTAGTGATGGTGAAGAGGATCAGAAGACAGGAAGATGGTAGGTCTGTGGACGAGAAGGAAGAGGATAGGCTGTTCTGGGAGACATGCCTGGCATCTGGGTACCCATGATTAACGTTTCTTCTAGGTTTTCCTCTTTGTTTTTTTTTTACCTTTGTTTTTAGTGTATCTGCGTAAAGTTTGACTGCATGTACAGCTGTTTTTGTTGTCTCTTCTTCTTGTTTCCCCCCTATGTGGTTTGCATGAGTCATGGGCTTGCATTAGCAATTTAGCATTATGCTGAGATGTACAGATATATGAGCTCCACAAAAATCTTTGGTACCCATGTAGGTACGTAGACACACTTTAGTTTTTTTTTTATATTACAAATCAATCATCATAATTCCTAAATGTAAAAGTCACAAGTTTAAGTTTTAAGGGTAAAAATTTAATGCATTATTCAATAGTAAATTTAGCTTTAAAAACTATAAAATTAATTATGTGTAGAATAAGAAGAAGATTAGATGATATTTTGATTCATAAGATATTAAAGAAAAATAGAAAAAAGTGAGATATATACCATCAAGATGGATATATACATATATAGGATATAATATAGGGAAAAGTTAGAATATTCCTAGAGATTTACTTTATGTAAAATGAACCCCCATATTACTTTCATAATCTGTATAAGATATGAAAATTTCAGTCGTAGAATATGATCTATGTCATATACAGATTCAATATATCGGATATCAATTGATTTTGAAATTTCAAAATTAAGACTAGGAATTATGAATTTGATGTTATATCTTAAAATTCATCTACTAAATGTGCAATTCAAAATGTAAATTTGATCTATATTTTTTTTATATTACTTACAATTCAAAAAATTAAGTGATTTTGATAATTATGTCTTAAGAAATACGATATTCATGAAATCACATTTTTGTCGATTAACATGAAAACGATGATTTTGTGCATGTTAGATCATAAAGTTAGAAGTCTTTCATTGACATAAAATTTACATCTATACTTTAGAATGAATGATATATAATGAAATCTGTAAGAGGTTCAAGGGAGAGTTCTTTTTAATTAAGTTGGCCTTGGAGCTCACTCTCTCTTTTCATTACATATATTATATATATATGCATATATAACTCCATTTTTTGCCATACACACTTACACCCTAAATCCTTTCTTTCTCTTACAATTTGTAGGATTTTATTTGAGATTGACCAAGGACCATCATAGTAATTTTGGAGGGTTTTTGTATTAATACCCTTGCTTAAACTTCTATTGATGTTAACATACTTGTTAAAAAGATATTTTAATTCAATACCCTCATTGTTCAGTTTATTTTATATCAATACACCTATTATCAACATTCGTTGCTTTCTATCACACATTCTTGACCCAACCTAAGTTAAACTTAACTAGATGTCTGTGAAATGATGACCACACCCTCCTATTACTTATCCCAATTACGAATGCTTCTAAACCTTAAATCTCATCACTTTTGCTCTTCTTCCTCCTTCACTGTTGCTGTCAAGGAGAAGTGATCTCTGTTGTCCATCAAGAAGACTCCTCCATGGCTGTGGCCCTTTCATTGAAGTTGTTGTTGTGGTGCTCTCTTCTTCTCTCGATCTATGTTGTTTTGGTCTCTCCATTGAGGTCTCTACTATGATCCCCTCTGTTAAGAATAGAAGAATCCAAGGTGGTTGTAGTTTGATAAAGATGTTGATAAATTCATGCTGTAAGACCAAAAAGAGTAAGAAGAAGAGGAAATCTCAACTGGAGGTGGAAGAAAGGAGGGTTTTAAAGTAAAATCCTAAAGAACAAAAATATCTTTTTTGGTTTTATTAATGGCTATGTGTAATGCTGTTGAAGTCAAGACTAAGTGGAGCAAATTGACATAAAATAAATTAAGGGGTAAGGGTATTAAGATAAATATCTTTTTAACGGTTGTATTGATGTAAATAGAGGCTTAAATAAGGATATCGACACAAAAAAAATCAAGCATTTATATCATGGAAGTACAAATAAACGAAACAAATATATCTTGTCTATTTATTAATGGAGTAGCTTAGATATCCTTTGAGACATGGATGGGGTGAAACTTTAGAGAGTCAGTGTAACAAACAACTTGCCTCATCAGATCTACTGTAGTGGGTATCACGATTTACCCTAAGGTTGGATTTTGATTTGCTTCACGGAGTTTCAAATTTTGTAAGAACCTTAGTTTCAAAGAAGATGTTCCAAGCAACGACACATAAAGTTAACTTCCCGTGGAAGTTGTAGAGACAACCTTTGGATTTCGAATTAGAATTTTAGAGTTGGCAAGGACTTGATTTGTGACGTACGGAATCTCACTTTCTAGTATAGTTCCAAATGCTTTCTAAATCAACTTTCTTAACTGTAAAGCAAGAGAATACAAATCTAAAGCAAGAGACGTCCAAATCTAAAGTGAATACAAAGAAGGAAAGCTATGAAAATATTTGACTATGAAGAAAAAGGATACAAATAGGGAATCTTAGCCTCTCCTCCAAAAGTCACACTAGGAAGAAACTTAAAATGTCTCTTCTTTTCAGCTTATAAAGGCATGAATACAATTGCACCATCTAGGGTTTCCAAGGAATTCTGTATATGGGATCAAAGGAATAATAGTATCCAATACAACTCAATTTTAAATATCCTTAAATTTTGGGTCATCATTCAGAAAGAACTTTGGCATTGGTTAGTTGGTCTAAGCCAATGGGAAATTAGTTAAAATATTTTGTAACAAAGGGATTTTTCAAATCCCTAACCACCAAATTTTTTAAGTAGACCATCTAAATCTTGAAATCATTTCTTTTTTGCTAGACTTCACAAATACTTGTTTCTCTTGATCTGCTGTGTGTAGTTTTATGGAGGGTTTGTGTGTGCTTACCATTTGCAAAGATAGACCTAGATCGAATTGTGATCTTTTTTCCAACAAGTAAACAATCCAATTGTGAAATCCTATGAATACTAATCATGTGGCTGATTTCATGGTGGAGGTTGCTCTCCAAAGTAGCTAGATGTGAACCTCAATATCTTACTACTTCCTTTTTTTTTTTTGGGAAAGAAGTTCTTAGTCAATTTTATTCATGCATCAATCCAAGCTCACAAAGAAATGGACCTCAATGTAATCAACTTTACAATTGTGACCTACACTAAGCTCATTGAAGGACGGCGTGCCATTGGTCCAAAGGAAAATAGCACATGACAGAGCAATAGTAAAAGTTGAAACTTAGGTCAAGTAAGATAGATGGCATTGAAAAACATCACTTGGCAATAAAGGTGTAAATGGATCGAATACGGATCAAATACGTCCTTTACGAATATAGATTCTATTTGAATATTTAGATCTGTATTGCACCCCTACTTGGTAGACGAAGTTGGACGTCAAGAGTTGCATATTCAAACGATGGAAAATGGCTTAGAGGATTATCACTAATAGTGTGTTACACCAACTAGAAAAATCATCTTTCACGTTGCCCGAAAAAAAACAAAAGAGAATAATAGACTACCCAATCAAATGTTGCCTATGGTAGTTCCTATAGAAATAGGGAAAAATGATCTTAAATCATGTAGGAATGAAGCTTCACACAAGATTGGAAGACAATAATCACTAGGATCGATGAAACCAAAAAGGAAAAAAAATCATTAAAATCAAAGAAATCAAGGAAGATGGATAAACAGATTAACAATTTTGAGGTGAAAATAAGAGAAAAGAAACAAGAATTTGATGGGGAAAAGAAGTAAAATGGTAATTCCTACCTGCTATTTTGAGGACAGGGCCCACATTAAAGTCATGAGGTTAGGTCAACATCTTGGATTGAGGGAGGGAGTGAGAGAGGGAGCTAGGGAGGGATATCCTACTAATATCGAGAGTTAAGACACACTAGCCCTTCTTTTGTGAATATTGCACAAGTGTCCGATAGGAAAACCAACCAAAAAAGAGGTTAAAAAAACAAATAAACAAAAGAAATATATAATGTTACTAAGGTCACCAGTAGAAAACAAAAGGTATTGTTTTTACTTCCCTCTGCTCGGTCCATTTCTAATATCATGATTGATTATTTTATATGGTGTAAATTGTTCCAACTTTTGCCATATTTTGGTAGAATAAAGAATTTAACTTCTTCAATATATGTTGCCAATCTAAAGATGGGTGATTGATCAAATGTAGATGTCTACGGTCTACCTACGCTGGACCATATAATCAAATCTACCTCCGTATTTGTTGAAAATGACGGATATCATCTTATTATTCAATGATCTTCAAAAAGATATCTTATTAATTAATAGAAATTTCATTAGTAGATTGACTATAGGTTTAAAAAGAAGAGGCTAAGGTTAACTTGCAACGTAGTTAGTTACATTGTATTATCGTAGTAGAAGAGGCTAAGGTTCAAATTCCACTGGTAATAAATTATTAGTGGAATTTTAAAGAATGTTTTCCTCCTATTTGGACATCACCTTCTCTCTCCACCTGAGGATGGATATATGCTTAGACTATGGTACGTTTTGAAAAAAAGAAACACACCGAGAAAGTTGATGTTTTGTCACGAGATGTGAGGTAATCTTTTATAATTCATTAGTGTTCATGGCTCTATGTTTCCCTTGTATCTTAAGGTGTAATCGTTAATTATAATGCGTAAGAAGTCTTTAACAACCTCTCTTTTGCTGATAAGATCACAAAACCAAGGTAGTTAATTTCGACAGAACCATTTCATTATAATTGTTCTTATTTCTTTTTTCCCTCGTACTTTAAAAGTACATGCAATAAGGATCTTAATTTGTGCACACGAAATTTTACACAAAGGTACACAAATACACATGATTGGAAGGGTGTGCAGTATCATCTAATGTCATCTTAACAACATATCATTCAACGATTGAGATTGATTCATGTAAGAAATCATGTATACAAAACTTTTTCCATGTAATAATGCATGGCAAATCTACAACCACCTTTCTTGTCTTGATAATAAAAGATTCGAGTGGTAAATTTCAATAGAACCAAAGTTACGAAACTTAATCAACAAACTTAAAGGTCAAGTAGTTCAAAAGAAGGTTGTGCAAGCTAGGATTCATGTGTGATGATCTTTACGTCGACATCTTTCTCTTCTTTTAAAGGGAAAGTAATTATATTATCTATTTGCATAAGCATCAACGGCAACGACAACCAATCCAATAAAGTGAGAGAAAACTCCAAGTTGGATACTCCAGGAACAAAGTTGGATGCTCCAAAAACATCACCTTAACAGCCGTAGGGTTAAAACACTTCGTAACAAAGCATAATCATAGGTTCCTTGGATTAAGAACAATATCTCAATGCAGGTGGCACCGGATATATCTAGCTGTGGGCTGTGTTTCCTAGGAGTATGCCAAATATAAGACGGAACAAGCAAATATTATCCAATTTGTCCGTGCTGTATCATCTAGAAGATAGTTGACAGAAAGGATTCTTTTGAGCTAGAAACCCTAGTCTAACATGTTTAATATTCCATGGACGCAAACATTTGTCTGGTTGTTTAATTGATAATCTACAAAGAGGACAAGGTGCTTCTTGTCATGTGGACCCGTTTCTTTTGTGGTTTTTAAATCACTAAATAATATTTTATCTACTTTTCATAAAAGTTTATTTATCAAATGGTAGATATATATTTTTTTTTTTTCGATATCAGTCCTGACACATAAATCGTTCGTTTTTTTTAACTTGAGAAAAAGACTTATTGAGGTAGGTTTGTTTAACAGTAATCCACAGATACACACACACACACACAAAAAAAAAAAACAAACTTCTAGATTTACCAAATATGATTTTTTTTATTAAAAAAATAAAAAATAAAGCCATGTACCTTTTACTGTCAAGATTATTCGAAAAACCAAAAAACTTAAACAACTAAAAAACGGACCCATAACTGACCTATGTGACTCTCTCAAGGTTGGAAACATGAAATTGGATTAATTCAATATTTAAGTTCCTGGGTCTCTTGAAAGGGACAGTCAACAAAGCTTTGGTTGGGCCACTCTATGATTCCAAGAAGATGACAAATTGGAGCCACTTGATAGCGCAATACCACTAACCGTTCATCATTGAAAATTTAAAATCACGTGGTTTCTTGATTCCAATTTCGATTCATATCTAAAAAGGATAGATCTCAATTAAGAAAAAGTAGCCTAAGCAAGCGCAAGTTTTTCCATTTTCCCGAGGAAGAGGTAATTTGTTTCAAAAGAAGAGGTTGACTGTGGAACCACAACAAAGTTTAATACAAGGTTAAAAGGTAAATCTGCTGAAGTTTGCATAGGTTACAACGTAAAGGAAAAGGAAAATTTTTGTAGCTTAAGAGCCTTGATGTTGTAATATTTTTAGATCTTTGTATTTCTTATTGACATTAACGCCGACGAAATATATCTATCTACTAAACCTTTTATCAAAAAAAAAAAAGAAAAAAAAGAAAAAGAAAAATAAGAAACAAGTCACAACAAACAACTGAGGAAAATTCATGAGTGGTAGGTCGATGGCAATAGCAAAAAGTAGTACAGAGTCCTTCGAAGAGGTTTTCAAGGTCACCACCTTCTTCAAGCACATCACCATTTCCAGAGTAAGTAAGCTCAGGTGTAATGTAAGGAAAATGAGAGGTGAATATGGCATCTGTCTATTACGAGCTAGGAAGTCGATATCATGACAAGTTGGGAGCAGCTGCGGTTGTCTTGTGTATTTAAAATTATAAAAAATAATAAAATAAAATAACGCTACAGTAAAATGTGAGCAGAAGTTACTGCCACAGTCGGACCGGAGGAGAAAACTTCCGTATATAATGTCTCATTGTCATAGTGTTTGGGAGAACTTTAAACTCGTCACAGGTCCTAGATTCGAATCCTAAAATATGCATAAAAATTCACCTCTATATATCTAATCCGTTAACAAAAAAACAAATGGTATGTTTTCTGTATTGGTTTTGCTTTTGGTATCGAATAGAAAAGACAATTAAAAAGTTATTAATTTCTGGACCATTTTTTCAAAAAAAAAATAAAATATATTTACTGTATTTAAGAGTTAATTAATTGTGTTCTGAATCTATGTCAAAACAATTTTTGAAAATATCTTAGGCATTTTTTTCATGGTACTGTTGCTACTGTAATTATTAAGAGCTTCTATTGTAATAGTCAGAATCAAGAAAAAAAAAAAAACGGGTATTTCACTTCCCAATAATTTTTTTTTGTTTTTTAAGAGCTTCTGGAATCATGAAGAGCTTCTAGTGGACATGATGTGTGGGAAGATAATCATTGCGGGCCAACCATATACACCAAAGGAAGGCCATAACGTGAGAGTTCCAAGCAGATTCAGCCCATGGGGGTGGCAAGCTTTTACGATTTATGGTTGTAAGTGGGCAATTGAGAAGGAGGTGCGTGCTGGACTCCTCTACGGCTCCACAGAAGTCAAATTGGGCCGTACTAGTCCATCCCCAGTCCCCACCCTTTTTTTTTCTTTTTTTTGGCAAATTAACTTTGGTTTGTATCTTGTCTTTCAAGGCAAGCCATGCAGATATTTTTACTTTATTAGGACCTTTTGCTTTCCATATATTGAATGCATATGAGGATCTCAATCCACCATCATTCAATATCTTGTGGCAGCTATTGACTTAGCAAAACAAGAAGACCGAACATCAAGAATTTCCATGTATCTTTTGTTATCCTTAAATGAGAATACGGGTTTTATCACGAGCTCCTATGTGCATAGCTGACAAAGACACCTACCAATTAATGAGGTGTTACGAATTCCCATTCTTCTAGAACAACAAACTATGCAGTTTAGTGCTTTTCTTGACATAAGCACACTTGCAGGATTCGACAA
Organism: Posidonia australis; assembly: GCA_024699735.1. NCBI lineage: Eukaryota > Viridiplantae > Streptophyta > Magnoliopsida > Alismatales > Posidoniaceae > Posidonia > Posidonia australis. Next base: position 609 of record JAMKQA010043373.1, on the reverse strand, counting down.
GAGACCAGCCCATTAGATAACTACTGATCATAAGTGACGTCTCTCTTTCTCTTTTTAAATTACCAATCATGCCCACTTTATAATCTTGCAGCAACCAAGTTGTTCAACCTGACAAAGACGGATTGAGACAGAAGGGATTTAGATCTCCATCTCCTCTTCTAAACTCAGTGGCAGTGTGGGTATCTAGAAGGAGAAAATGGAAAGACAGGCAACTATTATATGGATTGAGTCTGGACCGGGTTGGGCCTACGGGTCGGTCCATTGGGTCTAAAAAAGAATTTTAAAATTATTTTTTTATTAATAAAAAATATTTGAAATACAACATTTTTTTACATAAAAAAATACAAAAGATATTTACATCATTTGTTTTACATTTTTTTTAAAATTTTTACATGAAGAATTATTCATTTGGGGAGTCTGTTCTACCTGTTGAAGTTGAAGTTGATGTCGCATCATCATCTTCTTCTGATTCAGACTTCAAGCTCAATCCTTGAAGACTGTCAACCGCATCGTACCAATCTTTTAAGCAGACGGAGGCTTCTACAGACTTCTCTGATAATCTACATCTTTTATCATTTAATACTCTTTTTCCTGTAGAAAATGCAGATT
>JAMKQA010043372.1:0-19080 GCA_024699735.1 Posidonia australis | reverse complement strand
ACCTTGGTGCGCCCAGCTACCTCACAGATTTCTGGGTTCTGGCTTGCTAATAGGCTTGGGGCTAGGTTTAATGGCTGATCACATCCAAAGCAACATAAGGATACTCATTCCTGGGTTACCTCAAAATCGGGGTGTCTACAATTAGTGAAGTTACTTATCAGTTGGATCTACCACCAGAGATGTCGTCCATGCACGACGTGTTCCATGTCTCCATGCTAAGGAAGTGCCTTGCTAACGTTTCTCATGTGATTCCAATTCAGCTAGAAGGACTTCAGGAAGATCTGTCCTTTGTAGAGGATGCCGTCGAGATTGTTGACCACAAGGAACAGGTGCTGTAGAACAAGGTGATTCCGCTGGTTTTGGTGCGGTGGCAGCATCATGGAGTTGAGGAGGCCACGTGGGAACGTGAAGAAGCCATCCTAGCTCGGTAGCCGTATCTTTTCACTTAGTGATTTCGAGGGCGAAATCTTCTTTTAAGGGGGTTAGGATGTAATACCCGTAAAATTCATTTTTTGTAATTATTTACATTTTATGAATTTTATTCCTGGACGGGTGTTACTGTTCTAAGGCCCGTTGTGTAGTTTTGTGCTTTTGGGCATGGGCTTCGTGGGCCAGCTTCATTTTGCATGTCTCTGTACGTGGTTGGCACTATGCATTGTGGCACTGTACGTGTGGGGCCCGGGTGTGGTGTCCACGTGGGGTCCGTGTTCATGGGCCATTGGCTGTGGTTGGTGGTTGGGTGGAGTGGCCGGTGTGCTCGTACGGTGTGCCGGTGGCTGAGATGTGCAGATGAGCACGCTCCCAGCTACTATGTGCGCAAGTTTTATAAACTGCATCGCACTCCCCTGCCACTCGTCGCCGTCTTCTCCTTCTTTCTTCTTCTTTCCCTTCCCCTTCCTCGCCACTCCTCCTTCTCCACCCCTTCTCCTTTCCCCCATCCTCCCCTGCCTCCTCTATTCCCTTCTTTTTTGTGTCGACAGAGAGAGAGAGAGAGAGAGGGAGAGAAGCAAAGCTGCTCTAGTGGTTGTAAGGGGTCACCGGTATTCGCCGAAGTCGGCCAAAGATCGCTGGAGCTCATTTTCCGGTATGCATCTCCAATCTGTGATAGAGAGCATGGAAATGGTAGAAATTGATTGGATTGCATGAAATCTAGGTAAAATTACATTCCTAGAATTTATTGTGATTTTATGAGAATTTATGGTAGATTTATTGATATTTATGGTTGTTGGTGTGTTTCGGGTCATTTTGACCCTTACGCGTTTGCGATTTTGTATCTTGATGCATGGTGAATGGATTTTGGTTTTGTTTGTTGAGATTTGGAGTAGACTTGAGTGTCTACATCTTATGTTTTATGCAAGATTTTTGGTACTTCTTTAGGGGTCCGATTGGAGGTCCCAGTTGGGACGATTTTGAACTATAGGGTTTGGGTCGTTTTCTGTTTTTCGTAGAATTTGACATATTGAACCATTTCGGTATACCGTTTTTCTATTAGATTTGGTCCTCTAGTAGAATTTTGATTGTCCGATTTTGGATGGTCGCCCGAATCAGGAGATTTTGGTCGACCAAACCAATTTCGGTATACCGAATTTGGCCTAAGTGTTGACCGCTGACCTGATCCGGTCTACCGATCTAGATCGGTCTACCGAACTCGGGATTTTTGGCATACAGGACTTGTTTTCGGCATGCCAATTCTGGGCCCAAATATGTTTATAAAATGTATTTCCCGAGGACTTTCTAGATTGCTGTGTTTTGTCCCATTGAGAGAGACTGTGAGCCGTCTGTAGTGACCTCTTGGGACCCCTGATGCACTGTTTTGCCAAGATTTTGGAAGAATTTTCATAGATATGAAAAATGGTTTTGAAAATGGATTTCATGGAAATAGTTGGCCTGTTTTGGAAAATGTTTTCCTGATTTTCTGTGTGCGGGCTAAGACAATGAAGGACCGTGTCGTCGGGATTAGGGAATGTGACGACATTCTCAGGTGGTTGGGCACAACTCCTTGGTTGAGGTTGGGGCTCGAGATACCTGTGGTTGAAGGGCGCCGGGTCTTGGTGGTATGAGACTTCTTAACTGTCGTCTCAAGGCTAGGGTTGTGGTCCGCAGGTTGAGGTGTCTTGTGGCATGACGGGGAGGTATGTTACTCCTACTGTCGCTGTGAGCACTGAGGCTCAGGTGTCGTCGGGTGTGGAGGTATGATACTCCCTCCTGAGTACCGTGTGTGGAGGACGCCGTGAGGAGACAGACCTTGTGGTGGCTAGTGTGGGTGGGACATGTGCCCCGTAGCTGGTAGCGTCTTGAGAGACAAGACAACCTTCCCAAAGAGGGGTTGGCTTTTGAGGGTTCTCCACAGAGGGAGAATCGCGGGATAGTGAATGCTCTTGGATAGGGTGGCCGTCACCGTAGTAGTGCAGAACGCTGTGGTCACTCCTTAGCGGACTACGTGTAGCCAGAGTTAGGTTGCCTAGCGTTGGGCCTTCTCGACTCACTATGTGTGGTTTTGGCCATTGAGGGCCTTTGCTTGTGGCTTCAGGCTAGTAGAGTCCCGATTGTGGTTTTGGCCGGTGTGGACCTATTTTGTGAGGTTTTGAGAAAATAGTTTGCGAAATGAATTTAAAAAGGAAATTAATCATACTTTTGTTTTTCCGCGGTTTTCGTGGGATGCGTACTGTGTGACTTTTATCACTCATACGTTTTTCCTCGTGTTTTAGTTTGCAGGTGCAGGCATGCAGAGGGTTAGCATAGTGCATATAGTCTGGAGTTTCTTAGCCGCACACATAGGTTTCTTGTAGTTAGATATTTACTGTTTGGCTTTAATTTTTCACGTAATTTAATTGTTTTAAATTATTGTGGAAAATGTGGGGCATGACATATGCACATCTATCTCCAGGATCATGAGCTGGTGATACCCTAATCTCAGGTCTATCTTGGAGAAAACTGAGGCTCCTTGCAATTGATCAAATAAATAATCTATTCTGGGCAATAGGTACTTCTTTTTTATCGTAATCTAGTTCAATATACGATAGTCTGTGCATAACCAAAGTGAACCATCCTTGTTCTTGATAAACAATATTGATGCTCCCCCAGGTGATACACTTGGTTGGATGAATCCTTTGTCCAGTGGTTCTTGTAATTAAGTCTGGAGATCTCTGAATTCAATAAGTGCCATTCTATATGGGGCCTTTGAAATAGAATCCGATCTTGGCACTAGATCAATCAAAAATTTTACTTCTTTGTGCAGCAATGTGACCATATGTACATGGCCATGGTTGGCATCCCCGAAAATGCATGGTATGAATCCATATGAGCCATGCAGTCATAGATAAAGGCAAAATGGGACTGAAAGAAGAAAATGGAGTCACCACCTAGTCTATTAAAATCAAGAGACAATGAAAACCAAGGAAAAATGAAAACAGGACAAAAGCACAATAAATATACAAAAACTCATGACTCTAAGGCCAACAGATAACACACAACTCGTTACGTGCAGAGAAGTGGGTAAGGACTCCTATTACGTACCGGAAGGTATTAGGCACCCCCATATACTCTACAAGTCAATCTTTCTGTGCTTTTTCACTTGTGTGCGTGGCTTGGCAAATGCAAAGATGAAGAAAGGAAAAGGGCTCTTAATATATGCCTTAGGCAAAAACTACATGATATGTAAGCCAAGAGGCTATTTAATGTATGCTAGAAGGGGCTTGTAGCTTGATGCAATGTAGATGTAGACAAAACACACAAACAAGAGAACAAAGGTCGTCAAATCGGGTTCGAACGTTTGAATCAGGGATCAATATGCTCAATCCAGTGCTCTAGAACCCAATTTTCCAATGTAGCCAACCCATAGCACTTGCACATGGTATTGGTGCGCGGTCTAGACTGGTGTTTCAGGTAGCTGACTTTTGTTCCTTCCCTTGTGTGACTGAGGCAATAAAAACTCGACGAGATCATCCAAAAACCACATATAAACATCATAGAATGAATACAGACGTACAATTCTAGTTTTGAATCTATAGGGCTCATCCCCCTCCCTTTGTTAATGTTGTCGGATTGCTTGTCCTACCTCGGCCATAGTCGAGGCCAAGGGGCCATCCTTGTCCCCTAGAGCAACTGGAAATGCTAGGGAAGGAAAGAAGGAAGGCTTGGGAAATCACGAAATCACCAAACAATTGATATGCTCCTCTCCTTGTCCTTGTGGATCAACGTCGACACTCGTGGACGTCAGCCAACCACGATGGAGGCCAAAGATGTCGATGCTCTACCTAGGACGTTGCAAGGGAGGCTGGGGAGAGGGAGGAGACAAAGAACAATGCAAAAAGGGGTGACAGATTGCCATTCATGCTCAGTGACTGATGGTCTCACATGAATGGCAAACCCATCGTTGGAAAATAGGAAACACACAATAATGATTTGCAAAATCGATGAAAACTGAATGGGAGGCACACAAGAACAGAGAGAAATCAATTTATAATGAAAAGCTGAACACATGAAGCATGGGTTAAAGGTATACCTGTGGTTTTTGTCGCCCACGATGATGGTTGGTGGTGGACCATTCAAGCAATATGGGTTGTGATGGAAAGGCTGAGGGACGATGTTCTAGATTTAGGGATGATGTTTGAATGAGGCTGATGAAGGCTTGTTATTAACAGGGTTGCAGGAAGGCTAGGAAAGTTTGGAGACCACCAGAAAAAGACAATTCTTGGGACAAACTGGCCAAGAATTTTAGGGTTTGGACATAAGGGAGGCTCTTTAGGTTTCTATAGGATACAAAGGATGGGATCGGTTTGAAGGGTTTGCATGGGAGACGTTGAATTCGAATCGGTTTGAATTGAAAGGTGGAGATTAGTTTTAAGGGATAGAATTAGGGCTTTGGTGGTGAAGAGAGGATATAAGGGGTTCATGGTGATGGCCTATCATGGTGAACTAGCTTGGGGCATTTGGTTGGATTCTAGAGATTTTAACTAGGTCTTACGGACTTGATTTAGTTCGTCGCAGCCAATATATTCATTTGGAAGGGTCCATCAAGCGGTCACACTAAACTAGGGTATCTACAGATGCCCTTCCTTGAGCGAGGTTAAGGGAATTGAGACTGATGCTCAGAGTTGACGAGACACCCCACTTATGTCCATGGGAGGCTGGCTTTTACTATTAGCTTTAAGTCATTTATTTGGAGGATACACTAAAAATCATGACTCATTGTTGAAGTGAATGTTGATGCAATGACTAATGTTGATACAAATGCTACTTGGATCTCGCTTGTCCGGTGCAAGAGTCTGGGACAAATGAGATTTCATCTTCCCGACGCAAAATCATGCAAGTGTGGATGAACTTGTTCTCATTTGTTCGGAATGAGAATCCAATAAAAGTGGAATTTCGTCTGTCCAAAGCAAAATTGTGCAAGAACTGATGAACTGGATCTCATCCATTAAGTATGAGATTCCAGGAAAAGTGGGATTTCGTCCCTTTGGAGCAAAATCGTGCAAGAACTGATGAATTGGATCTTATCCGTCTGGTATGTGATTCCAAGAAAAGTAGGATTTTGTCTGTCCAGAGTAAAATGACATAAGAGCTGATGAACTGGATCTCATCCTTTTGGTATGAGATTTCAGGAAAGCGTGATTTCATCCTTCTGGAGCGAAATTGCGCAAGGCTGATAAACTAGATCTCATCCGTCTTGTATGAGATTCCAGTAAAAATGAGATTTCGTTCATTTGGAGAGAAATCATGCAAGAACTGATAAACTAGATCTCATCCGTCTGGTGTAAGATTCTAGGAAAAGTAGGATTTTGTCCGTTTAGAATGAAATCGAGTAAGAACTGATGAACTAGATCTCATCCATTCAATATGAGATTCCAGGAAAAGTGGGATTTCATCTGTCCAAAGCAAAACTATGTAAGAGTTGATGAACTAGAGCTCATCCGTTCGGTATGAGATTCCAAGAAAAGCGGAATTTCATTCATTCAGAGCGAAACTATGCAAGAACTGATGAACTAGATCTCATCTGTCTGGTATGAGATTCCAGGAAAAGAAGGTTCCATTTGTCTACAGCAAAATCATGCAAGAATTAATGATCTGGATTTCCTCCGCCCAGCATAAGACTCTAAGAAAAGTAGGATTTCATTCGTCTAGCGCAAAATCGTGGAAGAGCTGATGAACTGGATCTCATCTATCCATTATGAGACTCTAAGAAAAGCAGGATTCCATCCGTTTGGAGCAAAATTGTGCAAGAACTGAGAAAAAATAAACTTGTCAACAGAGAAGTAGTCAGTGACAATTCGATGGCTAGATGTCCTTGTGACTATGCCGATGGAACCCTACACGACTCCTCGATGTGTTGAAATACACGAAGAATCCCGATAGTCACGGTGAAGATGGTGAATCCAAGGAAGGAGACTCAACTCAGAAATACCAAAGAAGGATAAGAAAAGGATAAGGAAAATCGAGTCGCTACCTAGTCTTTTAATGGAAAGATGAGGAAAACCAAGATGCATATGAATGCAAGAAAATGATGCAAATGAATGCAAATAATTGCGTGTATGCTCCATGCCTAATGGATGCAACACTTAGCCATTGCGGGTCAGAGAAATGGTAAGGATTCTTGTTACACATGGGGAAGGTGTTAGGCACCCCCATGTGCCCAAGAAACTTGGTATTTCTCGTCTGATTCGTTCGCTAAGAGGCTAGATGCAAATGTATGCCTGCTAAACTTAGATTGCGCTCGAAATCATGTTAATGTGGATACAAGATTATGACATGATGAATGTGCAAAGTGAGCACGAAAATTGCAAAGAAATCGACGCAAAATGACAGAATAACGACACATGAAATGACAAAGAAAATCACAAGAAATGACAATGTTTCTGAGGAAAATGATCTGAGGAATTATGCAAACGTCCATACAATCAAAAGTGACATCTACACAAGTCATTGAAATTATGGAAAATGTCATAAAAATCAAAATTGGGAAAGTAATCCGCAATTGGGTCAATGTAGGCATTTAAGATGATTAATGTACGCCCTCAAATGATGAAAATCTAAATCAAATCATAATAACCATAAATGCGGAGTAGGGGAAATCAAATCGGTGTCAAGCAAAAGAATCTGGAATAGACCAAAGAGAAATCCGTGGAAGGCCATATGGAAAGCAAGCTTTATTGAAAATGGCATGAAATGATATGCATGTGGATAAATTTGCATGTAATGTCATCTAAATGCATGAAAAATGCTCAGGAATTATTTACACAAGAAAATATGCATGATTTAGTGCAAAAATAACATGCATGTGCATAAATTGATGTCATGGGGGTAATTATGTAATTTCACATGGCTAAATATAATAAAGGTGTGCATATGCATGATGCATGGTCTAAATGTGTGCATCCTGTATGCAAAATGTTAGAAAAATATTATTTATTGGAAAACATGACGGAAACAAGATTCTAAATGCAAGAACATGATGGAAGCATGGAAAGTCACAAGTACAGGGCAAAGTGAAAAATTCACAAAGAAGCATCAAATCCACTTGGAAAACTTCATAGAAGTCAGAGAATAGAAAATTATGACATGAATTAAGGTGAAAGTACATTTTGATAAGAAATGGATGTTGAAAAATCACATATCGCAATTTTAAGGAAATTTATGGACTAAAGTGCAAATTCTACAAAAAGATGGCAATCATGATTGAAAACTATTCAAAAACTTTTATGCTAAAGTTCAGATCATGAATTAACAGAAAAATGTGGCATTAAAGTGTAAAATGTGTGAAATTTGCATTCTAGTAATTTCATGAAAGTTTAGGGTTAAATGTGTAAAATTGACATGTGTGTCAGTGTGACCAAAATACAGAATCAAAAGTCATTTTAGATTGAAAACATGATTTTGTCATAAATACTTTACTCATGTGACAATTTACAAACATGCATGATCAATAAATATGCAAAGTGTAAACATATGGACTAAAATGCAATTTAAAACCCAAATCAATGATTTAAGTGCTGATTATGGGGTCTGGATGCAATCTACCAATGCTTAGAAACTATATTAGATGAAGTCTGGGTTTTCATGCAAATCTTAAGATCAAAATGCAATGAAAAACAAGTTTTTATACAGTTCAGTGTAATTGTGAAATATTTTAAGGTTCTAGATATAAATTTCACAAGGGAATTCTTATTCGTTAAAAATTCTGGGGCAAAATGAAAATGTGCAGGACTTAATTGCGAGGAAAACATGATTTCAGGGGTTTAATTGTGATGAAACAAACATTTACTGAGCTGGTCATGGAAAACAAAACATTCAAGGGACAACATGCAATTTTTACAAGAAAACAAAAAAAAACAAAACTTTATTTACAACTACAAGGGTTCAAACAAAAAATTTGAGGACCTAGACGTAATGACCTAAGGACCTAAGTGTAACAATCAAAAGACTTAAGGATCTAAACTAAACTGTTGCCATTCGAAGATCAACGACGTTCCAATCTTCGGCGAGAGGTCTAGCGAAGCATTGGCAGCGGCACAACGGCGGAGAGGCACGGGCGAGCGTCAGAAAAGCTGGAGGTGTGAGGAGGCTCCTTGGGGTGTTGGGCATGGCCAGGGCTAGCTGAGGTGTTCCTCCCGTCTTGGGCTCCAACGAGATGGTTTGTCGACGCTGGGAAAGACGATAACGAGGTGGTTGTGGCATTCCGGTGGAGAAGAGGCACGGATGAGGACTGGAGAAGTGTCGGAGGACAACAGGGAACCTTCTAGGAGCCGTGAGTGAAGCTGGGGCTAGCCGAGGAGCTCCACCAGTCCCGAGCACTGGCGATGGGTGCGGGTGAGCTTGCGATGGCATTGCAGAGGTGGAGGCGGTCGAGTGGAGTCCTGGGAGCCTTTGAAGAGCCAGGGGAGGCTTCTAGAGGTGGTGGTTCGGGCTAGGTACGATCGGAGGTCTTCACCCACTCGATGGGTTCCACGGTTGAGGGAGGTGGTTGCAAGGTGACAGTGGTGTGCCCTTGGCCACGGTAGGCCTGGGGATTCCCTCTGGAGCGATTGGAGGCTCGAGAAGAAGGAGGCGGGCCATGAGCCTCACCGGAGGTGGTGAACCCACCACCGGAGAAGAAGAAGGTGATGCACAGGGGACGATAACTCCATCAAAACTCTACCCAAAAGACACGAACGAACCCGACTGGACTGAAGGAAAATTATTTGAGATTAAATGGGGGAGAATTACCTGGATGTAGGCTAGGTTGTCCCTCCCGTCGTTGCTGTTGGCAACGGCATTCTCAAGGCGTAGTCGCTCTGGTGACGGAGGCATGTGGGTTCTGGGGTCGCCATGGATTATTGGAAGAGGCAGTGAGTTAGAATTTTTGATGGGAATTCTTCTAGCTTTCCAAAAGATGATCTCCTTCAGTTGGCGGTGGATCTCTTTATATGTCAGTGTCGTCCTCCGATGTCGTCGATCCACCTCTCTAGCGGACGAGGAGTGTTGGATGCACGTATGAGTTGGAGGGTTGTTAGGGCTTGGTTGGAGATCGCACGTAGACTGATGCTGATGGAGAAATCAATGCCGACGATCTCAGTGGCTGCCGCCAAACGTGGAGGAGAAGATGCCTACCTGAATTATTTTTTTGCATCCCTAAGTTTTTGATTGAGGGTTGAATTGAAATGGTGTGGGCTTTTTGTGGGTCGTGGAGGCAAGCTTTAAGGTTTTAAGTGTTTTGGTTTAGATTTTAGGGTTTTGATTAGGTTTTCATGATTTTACTTAGGAGTTTTGGGTTTTATTATTTTAAGTTGATTAAGGCTTTTATTTGGAGGCTTAGATTTATAAGTGGCTTAATTTAGTTTTAAATGGATTAGATTTAGGTTTAATAGGTTCAAATGAATTAAGGCTTTGGGTTTAAGTTTTAAATTTGATTAATTAAGGATTAATCCAAATTTTGATTTAATTGGTTTTGGACTTAATGATTTAATTGGTTTTTTTACTTGATTGGATTAAGGATTTAATTCAGATTTTGATTTAATTGGTTTTTTACTTGATTTAATTCAGATTTCGATTTAATTGGTTTTTTACTTGATTTGATTAAGGATTTGATTTTGATTTTGATTTAATTGGTTTTTTACTTGATCTGATTAAAGATTTAATTCAAATTTTGATTTAATTGGTTTTTTACTTGATTTAGGTTTTGATTAGGTTTTTTACTTAATTACCTTGGGTTTTTAATGATTTAAGTGGATTTTTCTTGATTTTAGTTTAGATTAAATGTTTTAGCTTAGTTAATTTGAGTTCTAATAATTTAACTGAGTTTCAATTTTAATTTGGCTTTTAATTAAGGGTGGGTTTAAATGGATTTTGGATTTGATTAATTGAGGATTAATACAATTTTTGACTTAATTGGTTTTAGGCTTGATTTAATTAAGGATTTAATCAAGAAATTGGTTTTTTTACTTGATTTAGGTTTCAATTAGGGTTTTTTTACTTAATTACCTTGAGTTTTTAATTGTTTAAATTGATTTTAGTAGATTTTGGTTTGGTTTAAATGTTTTAGCTTAATTAATTTGATTTTTAATAATTTAAGTGAGTTTCAATTTTAATTTGGATTTTAATTAAGGGTGGGTTTAAATGGATTTTGGATTTGATTAATCAAGGGTTAATTCAAATTTTGACTTAATTGGTTTTGGACTTGATTTAATTAAGTATTTAATCAATAAATTGGTTTTCTTACTTGATTTAGGTTTTGGTTAGGGTTTTTTACTTAGTTACCTTGAGTTTTTAAATGTTTAAATGGATTTTACTTGATTTTTGTTTGGATTAAATGTTATAGCTTAATTAATTTGAGTTTTAATAATTTAAGTGAGTTTCAATTTTAATTTGGATTTTAATTAAGGGTGGGTTTAAATGGCTTTTGGATTTGATTAATTAAGGGTTAATTCAAAGTTTGACTTAATTGGTTTTGGACTTGATTTAATTAAGAAATTGGTTTTTTTTACTAGATTTAGGTTTTGGTTAGGGTTTTTTACTTAATTACCTTGAGTTTTTAATGGTTTAAATGGATTTTGCTTGATTTTGGTTTAGATTAAATGTTTTTGCTTAATTAATTTGAGTTTTAATAATTTAAGTGAGTCTCATTTTAATTTGTATTTTAGTTAAGGCCTTTTTACTTTGATTGGCTTAGATTGGGTTAGAGTGGGCTTGTGTGCCTAAATGGGCTTTCATGTGCTTAAGTGGGTTTAGGTTGAGTTAATGTTTTGGACTTGGTGGTCGTAACCAGAGCATTTTTCTAGAGGAGTCTGCCATCAAGTGACTACAAAATCAAGGTACCTCTAGTCCTTGATCTCGTTTGTCCGATATGAAATTTCAAAACCAGTGGGATTTCATCCATCTGAAGCGAAATCGCGCAAATACTGATAAGATGAGACAGCTGATGTCTCTCTCTTGGTTGGGTGCTAGAGAATGTTGGACCTTTGCTTGTCTTGATATAAGATGCTGCTTGATATGTTCTGAGATTCAATCATGAGCTAGGGTTGGGCTGCTATATGCTTGCTTTGAAAGGCATTCCAAGGTTTTCTACAAGAAATGGGGTTGTAACTACAATTTTCCCGATTGCGAGCCTTGCTGGTGACTTTGGTTGATCTTAGGGATTACTTGGGATCAAGGGCCAGGCTTGGATAATGCTCTAGTGCCATGTTGGGGAAAAATCTCCTTTCTTGCAAACTATAGGGTTATCTTTGCAATTTTCCCATGCTACCATCGTTAGGCTACCCTGATAACTTACGTACTCTAGTTGGGTGTTGGAAGAATATTTCTGCACCTTTGGAGGATGTGCCTGAAGTTCTGTTAATTTCTGAGACTAGTTGACTGCTATGCAAAAAGTTAGGGACCGATATGCAAATTTTCCAAGGGTGACAGAATATTCTGCAATGCAACCATGCTAGGTGACCTCGGGCAATATTGTCTACTGTAGATGTTCATACTGGATTTTGCTAGGCCGAAGGGTGCTGATGCAAACCTGCAAACTCTCTGGGAGTCAAACTGCAATTTTGCCAGGAAATTTGCACTTTTGCCCATGCTCTGTTCCACGTAGAGATTGATGTTTCTGGCTGCGTGGGAACTCTTTTTTAAGGAAAATCTGGTGGGCCTATAACATTTTATGTTTCATGCTGACCCTCCTGCTTTAACTTCATGCATTATTTTCCAATACCTCAAAGGGCCTCTCTTTTATATTAAAAAGAATTGTTAAATGATTTTAAAACAACCGAAGCCCCCCCTTACAACTCTTCGTTACCACCTTGACCCCTTCTTCTCCTCCGTCGTCCGATCTCCTTCTCTAACAGCGTGGACTCGGGCAGCTTAGCGACGGTGGCCAATGAGGAGGAGCGGCGGTGAGCTGTCAGTGCACGGGGCTCCTTCGCGGACAGCTCTCTCGGTTCTCTATCTCGGCGACGATCTCGGGTGAGGGAGCTCATTGCGGTGGCTCTCGGTCTCCCGTAATGGTAAGATGTCACCTCTCCTTCTTGTTCATTTCCATTCCTTTCCTTCTTTCCCTTCCTCTTGTTGCATCGGCATTCAGCCGGTGAGGGAGACGTCGGTTGGTGGGTATAAGGTGTGGCTAGTTGGCAGTAGGCTAGTTGACATGGTTAGAACATTAGTGGGTGGTCTGGTGGTGAGGTTGGACAATGGCTTTGGTTTGAAGATGATGGCGAGCGCTGCCGACCGGCGGTGATGACGGTTACTACCGTTGGCCATGGGCCACAGCGACATGTTAGAGATGGTGGTCTGGGTGCTTGGTCGGTGAGTGGTATGCCGGAGAGGGGATGATGTTCTGGGTGCTTGGGGCACGCCGTCCACTCAAGGTGGGTGGCGGTTCGTCGATGGTAGGCCCGGCAGGTTGTCAGGCTTGGTCTAGTCGCCAGTTCAGACAGGTAGCTGGCCGTTTGTCTTGGGTTGAGAATGGCCTTTGCGATTACGGGGGCATGGCTGACAGGTGATGGCTTTGGGGTGTCGGAAATGGCTGACCAGTGGTGGTTCGCTAGAGTTGAAGGCCGCTGTTCTAACAAACCAGGTTTTCATGGGCCTATGGGTAGTTTAGTTTTACAGATGATTCTGGCGCACCATGGTAGATCGGATTGCTTCCTTACTGCCCAATTGCTCTTGTTAATTTTTTCAGTCAACGTATGCTTACTGCTGTGATTCTGCTTCCTTGTTTATTGCCTGCGATGCCATTTGCTATGTTGGAATTTGTTTCTAGCATTCGTTTGACAATCTGCCAAAATTTCTTTATTCTGATTACTTTGCTTGATTATTTGCTTTATACTTGCATGAGATGTCCCCTGGTAGTCAGTTTCATAGTCAATGTTGCTTATCCTTGATAAATGTAATACCCATTTGTCCATGTTTAAATGCCAATCCCTGACCTGTTGTCTTAGTTTGTTTGCAATTTGATGTTGAACATGGTGGTGTGGGTCACTAGGCAGTGTGGGTCCCTAGGCCAGCGGGGGTGGTTCCAACTCGCAAACTTGGAGCTAGGGTGTTGGCTTGAGGGCCTCCGGTTCGCGTTCTTCTGGTGGATCGACTCACAGTGAGGAGTCGGTTGTCCCTAAGGAAGTATGTTCGGCGTAACAATTTCCCTATATCACTTTGCCAACTTTTCTGCATAATGTCTGAAAGTATTCTAGTCTTTATGTTTCACAGATGGCTGGGAACTTTGGTGGGTGACTGCTTGATGCGTCCCACATCTGTGAGAAAGAGAGCTTTGAGGTAGCTGATTTTTTGCTATACACATTGATTTATAAACCTGCAAATGCTACCAACCTTGCTTTACTCTTTCTACCAGGCAGGCCATGCGGGGAGGGCGATTCAATGCCTTTGGGCACCTATGTCGACTCACTTTGATTACTTTCTGAGTTTTTGTGACATCTGGGTCTGATTATCCATTTTTATTGTAAACCATGTAATTATTTGTAATATTGTATAAATAGTTTATTAATGGATAATCTGTTGTTTCTTGGATGTATGTGATTGTAGTTGGCTTTCTGTACTCCTATTTGTGTTTTGGGACCAATGTGGAGTCCAATTTGAGGATGTACAGTCGTCTCGATTTACGTGCCTATTCTTTCGTCTTTTCTTTCTTTCTTTTTCTCCTTCTCTCACTCACGAGCTCACCACACACCAGTCTTCTTTCCCTTCACCCTCCACCAGCCCGTGTCACTACCACACAACGACTCGTGCCTCATCGTCACCTCTGACATGATGGGTGGCTGGCGTGATGCGGGAGGAGGTAGGGATAAGAGAGGCAGAGGCGAGTGGACGAAGGTGAGCTGTGACGCGAGGAGAAAGAGGGAGAGGAAGAACGACGTGCGCGCAACCGAGGGAGAGGTGGTGGTTGTTCGTGTGGTCTGTCGGCGGGAGAGACTTCGCCGGGGTGCAAGAAGACTCGCTGGAGTGCGGGAAGGATCACTGGGGCGCCATCGGAGGTACGCGGCTCTGTCTCTACCTCGTTTACATGTTTCCTACTGATTATGCCTCAAGCATGAAAACAATGGAGGGAAATGCACGAAAAATTGTGGAAAAATAGTAATAATGATGGAAATGAGTTAAATGATGTGAATGTGTTGGGATCATGCTAGATTATGTGAATTTCGTGAGTTTTGAGGAGTTATGCATTAAATGTTTTAAGGTTTCACTCTGAGCATGCTTCCATTACGAATTTATGTCTTCTTGTATGGTTGATGGAATCATGAATGGTTTAAGGGGTTTTGAAGTAGACTTAAGGGTCTAGACCCCATGATTTTATGGAAATTTATGAGACATGGTTGGGGGGTCCGATCGGGACTCCCACCTTGGGCAATTTCCGTCGCTGTGGAACAGGGGTGTGCCCTATTTGCGAGAAATTCGGCATGTCGAAATCCTAGAAGATTAAGCCAGAACTTAGGGTTTTGGTAGACAGAAATTTCACGGTCGACCGAAATAGGGTGTTTCGGCATACCAAAACAGGAAATTTCAGTATTCCGAATTGAAAATTCGGTATGCCGTTTTTGTCCTAAACCTAGGATGTTAAAATGTGAATTTTTGATGAATGTTAAGTAGTTTTAATGGTATGGTGGGTTTATATGAATGATGTTTCCCTATGTAATCACATGAAGGCATGTGAAACCCCAAACAAATGGATTTGGGTGTGGTTTTGGGTTTTAGACCCTATTAATGAATGAAAAGATGGATTTATGTGGTTTTGGGCATGAGACCCAATTTATGACATTAAGCATGGTTTTCATGACTTGAGTTGGGACCCCAGTAGAGGGTCAAGTGTTGCAAGGAAATAGAGTCCTGCAACGAAAAGAATGAAATGAAATGAAAAATGGTTTCGAAATGGAACACTAATAATGTGGTCGCCGAGCTCATAGCGGTGTAGGCTGTGCTTGGGTTTTCATACCTAGTTGTTCGGGTCACCGACGGTGTAGGCTGAGCTTGGGTCGTTGTACCTAGTTGTTCAGGTCACCGAGCTCGTAGCGGTGTAGGCTGAGCCTAGGCTTTTGAGCCTAGTTTTCTAGTCACCGATGGTGTAGGCTGAGCCTAGGTCATTGGACATAGTTGTTCGGGTCACCGATTGTGGCGTCAAACAGAGACGTATCTCCGTGCACTTATGAAAATGAAATTGAGGCCGGTTAGCCGGGGCGGTGACATCCCGCACGGGGAATTTCATCGCGGCAGTGCAGGAAGGTAGGGGAAGGATGTCCTCGCCTACTGGTTGTGTACCTGATTACCCCTGATCAAGGTAACAATAGTAAAGAAAAGTGGAAATGAATAAAGAAAGTGAAATGTGTTTTGGTCAGGATTGGACTGATGAAATGGTCCTAAAATCTTGAAAAGAAATGAGATGTTTTAACCAATTGCCAGCCAATGTTTATGATTTGATTTTGAGCCCAATGGGGCATTGTGTTTTAGGCTGGATCTGGTCAGAAATGTGAATTTGAAAGTGTGTTTTGGGAAGAAATCTCAAATATTGAAAAGGGGAATGTTTTGGAAAAATGAATTCTAAGAGGTTTTTGAAAGAAATGTAAAGGAATGTTTTGTAAGAAAAAGTGGTTTTGGAATGAATTTCCAAATGTTTTGAGAAAAGAAAAGGAAACATGGCTTTTGAAAAAGCATGGATTGGGATTGAATTCCCAAGTGGTTGTTTAATAAAGAAAGAAAGATTTTCAAAAAGAGAAAACCAAGTTTTGAAAAAATATGATTTATGGTTTTCCCGAGGTGTTGTGGATTGTATGTTTTGGAGCACGTACTAGGTGGTTTTGCAGGAGTTGGAGCTTCTAGCCTCACATTGTGATCCTGAAGGTGAGCCTTAGTTACAGTCATTTGTTGTTTCTGTAATTAGTGTAATTATGCTTGATACTGTGTTTTGGTAGCGTGCTAGGGATCGGGGCGTTACAGAGTGGTATCAGAGCCAAGGTTTCACCTTGTGCACCGACTTGGTGATGTCCGGTCTAGTGGCTCCCTAGGACTGCACAATAGAGGGTCATGCACCTGAATTTTTGGATTGTTGTGTTTTGTGGTGCTGGCTGGAAGATGTCTCGCTGAGGCCGCAGTCGTGGCAAGACCCCTGATCTGACTCCGAGACGGGAGAGGGTAGTGCATGGAGGGGGATGAGATAGGAATTTGGTGAGATGATGCGGGGTTTCGCCCAGTCCTTTGGCAGCAGCGGCAAGGATGAGGCGAAGGGAGACCCGTGGATCACGCAGTTTCGCCAGCTTGGCGCACCAACCTTTGCTGGGCGCGGGACTCCTGAGGAGTGTAAGGCTTGGTTCCTGGAGGTGGAAAAGATCCTTGAGGGGATTGAGTGTCCAACAGAGAAGTGGGTCAGGATCGCAGCTTTCTAGCTCAAGGGTGCTGCAGATCAGTGGTAGAGGACAGTGTGCTGCACCAAATTCCTGAACGCGGACCTGCTGATGATCTCTTGGGATGAATTCCGAGGGGTGTTCTATGAGAGGTTTTTCCCTGAGCATGAGAGGGACAAGCTAGATAGAGAATTCAGGAGCCTGAAGCAGGGTAGCCTGTTTGTGGTTGAGTATGAGTCGTCCTTCCTTCTGCTAAAGCAGTTCTCTCAGGCTGCAATTTCTGAGAAGAACAGAGCCAAGAGATTTGTAGAAGGACTGAATCCTGTGCTGAGATCCAGAGTTATTGGCTTCAGATGCCAGAGTTTAGCGGAGGTTGTTGAGCTTGCCATGATCGTAGGCTGTTTTAGGAAGAGTATTCCAGGAAGGAAAAGGGGAGAAAGTCTGTCTCTCAACCTTCTGTCTCTCGTCCTTTTGTTTCTAGACCGTCAGTGACAGGAGCGCCAAGTTCTGGGAGTTCTGGTAGCTCTGGGAAGAAGCGGAAATTCTTTTAAGGGGGTAGGATGTGACATCTGGGCCTGATTATCCATTTTTATTGTAAACCATGTAATTATTTGTAATATTGTATAAATGGTTTATTAATGGATAATCTGTTGTTTCTTGGATGTGTGTGATTATGGTTGGCTTTCTGTGCTCCTGTTTGTGTTTTGGGACCAATGTGGAGTTCAATTTGAGGATGCACAGTCGCCTCGATTTGTGTGCCTGTTCTTTCCTCTTTTCTTTCTTCCTTTTCCTCCTCTCACTCATGAGCTCACCACACACCCGTCTTCTTTCCCTTCACCCTCCACCAGCCCATGCCACAACAACCCAACGACCCGTGCCTCATCGTCACCTCCGACACGATGGGTGGCTGGCGTGATGCAGGAGGAGGTAGGGATAAGAGAGGCGGAGGCGAGTGGACGAAGGTGAGTTGTGACGCGAGGAGAAAGAGGGAGAGGAAGAACGACGTGCGTGCAATCGAGGAAGAGGTGGTGGCTATTCGTGTGGTCTGCCGGTGGGAGAGACTTCACCGGGGTGCAAGAAGACTCGTCGGCATGCGGGAAGGATCACCGGGGCGCCATCGGAGGTACGCGACTCTATCTCTACCTCGTTTACATGTTTCCTACTGATTATGCCTCCAGCATGAAAAAAATCGAGGGAAATGCATGAAAAATTGTAGAAAAATAGTAGGAATGATGGAAATGAGTTAAATGATGTGAATGTGTAGGGATCATGCTAGATTGTGTGAATTTCGTGAGTTTTGTGGAGTTATGCCTTAATTGTTTTAAGGTTTCACTCTGAGCATGGTTCCATTACGAATTTATATCTTCTTGTATGGTTGATGGAATCATGAATGGTTTAAGGGGTTTTGAAGTAGACTAAAGGGTCTACATCTCATGATTTTATGGATATTTATGAAACATGGTTGGGGGGTCCGATCGGGACACCCAACTTGGGCGATTTCTGTCGCTGTGGAACAGGGGTGTGCTCTATCTGCGAGAAATTCGGTATACCGAAATAATTCGGTATGCCGAAATCTTAGCAGATTAAGCCAGAACCTAGGGTTTTGGTAGACAGAAATTTCACGGTCGATCGAAACAGGGGGTTTCGGCATACCGAAGATTTTTGGTATACCAAAATAGGAAATTTCGGTATTCCGAATTGAAAATTAGATATGAAAGTGTGCTTTGGGAAGAAATCCCAAATATTGAAAAGGGGAATTGTAGACACCCCAATTTTGAGCTCATTTGGTAGCAGGCTCCTCTAGTTGATGCTCTGGTCGTGACCACCAAAACCCTACTCCACGTAGGTCCCAATCAGACCCACACAAGCCCACATGACCCAATAAAACACTAAAACCCATTAAAATTCACTGAAAAGCAAATAAAACACTTAATCCTGCTAAAATCCACCTTAAATTCCGCAAAAACCTAATAAGAACCCTAATCAAACAAAATTCAATTAAATCTACTTAAAAATCCAACCAAAAATGCTAATCCACTTAATCCAGCTAAAATCCACTTAAATCAACTTCAAATTCAATAAAACCCTAATTAATCAAATTTTTAAACCCTAATCAAGTGAAGAAATTAAAATCCATTAAATAAGACAAAAACCCTAATTTAAGCTTAATTCAAATTAAATCACTTAAAAATCCAAATAAATAAGTAAAAACCCTAATTAAAATGAAAATCCATTGAAAACCTTAATTAATAAAAATTTAAAACCTTAATTAATCCAAAAA
>JAMKQA010043371.1:0-21715 GCA_024699735.1 Posidonia australis | reverse complement strand
CGAAATTGATATATCTTTGATTTTATTCATGCAATGACTTTGCATCGACACTTGACCCGACATACGAGTGATACTTCTGAGCATTAGGACACACCCCTACACATCATGCACCCGTATTTTAGACACCACACACATTAGCATGGCATGACATATCGCCCTCAGGTGTACAGAAAAGGCTGAAAAGTCGACATTTCATAAGCAAATGAGAAACCTATAGAAGACCGATTTATCGGGCGCACGAGAGTGCCTAATACCTTCCTCGTACGTAACAGAGATCCTTACCTATTTCTGGTTTATGATTTGCTTTTCCATTGTATGATTTGCATATTTTATATGGTTTTCCTCGTCTTCCATTTTAATAGACTAGGTGGCGACTCCTGCATTTGAATATTTATTTTTATTGTTTTTGCTGTGACTTTACCGATCCTCGTGAATTTTGACCTTCAACGTCTAAGTCCTCGAGACTGTCATCGACATGGTTACACATAGACATAGCCTTTATAACAATGGTCACTTAACTAATTCACATATGAATCCGCTTTCATTCTTCTTCTTCGTCTTATCTAAATTCAATCTGTTTGTTCTCACGAGCTTGATAACTTTCCGTTAGGAATGGAAGCTAAGGGCCATGTTTTTGGAACTCTGGCTGTGTTTGTTTTTTATCAACTCTTGTTTTTCCTTACAAATTTATAGTGATGAGAGCTAAAATTCTATCTATCTGAGAGTGCTCTCATCGAAAAATGTATGTTTAGAGAAATCATTTGTAGGACCCAGTTGATGTTATGGGAGTTGCGGGAGCACTTAAACACATCCTCTGATTGCATTGGCTATTGGTACAAAGTTTATTCCACAGAGAAATCAAAAATTTTGCAAGTATTTATTTTTGTGTTAATAATCAATATCTTAGTGTTCATCTGAAATAGTAAGTTTGGTTCTTCATACTTGATAATAACTTGGGTTTAGGTAATTTTCTTCCAAAGGAAAGGAAGTATATGAATGCTCTCTCTCCATGACAAATGATGGGAAAGAGACAGAGTGGTGGTATTTGACTTTCTTTTGTACAAAGTCAGATAACATATTCAATTATTCTAAAATTCTTTCCCAAAAAAGTTTTTATTGCTTTGCTTTTTTCTTTTTTCTTTTTTCTTTGCTTAATCCATATGGCACTTCAAACATTAAATAATAGATTGAACATATGATGTTCATAAGAGGGAGAAAATGACATGTTACCTTATGTGATTGAAACTTGAAAACAAGCTAATTCTTGTAGCTTTTGCTAATAGTTATGGAACTCCTTGAAAACATCAAAGTCTAACATGTTAAAAACAAATGCCAATGTGCATCCAACAAGACTTTAAGCAACGAAAACATTTCATGGATTATGTCGGTTAAGCTCTAATATCTTAGGCATCAATGGATATATGTATATGATACATTGTAGATTTTTAGACAAAAATAAGGATCCATGTACATTTGATATTTGATAAAGAAGATCATATACAGAATTTTAAACTATACACGGAAAATAATCTAAAAAAGAGGTACACCCTTGATTATAAAAAGGTTTCTTTCCGACACTTAATTATCTTACTCTTGTACAATCCATTGTACGCCTCTTATTCTTTGTGTTGGTAAGGTGGCATGTTATAGTAAAATTAAGTAGTTATCATTTTATTTTAGGGCCTTCCATTTATTTTATTTGAATTACATGAGATAAGGTGACAAGGTATAATAGACTTAAGCAGTTATCATTTCCTTTTCGGGCCTTCCATTTGTTTTCTTTGAATTGCATGGTAAACTAGAGTGTAATGAATTCCTTCATGGGGAAAGATGATCTTTTTCTCGATCAACGAAATTTGAAGCTTTGTTCATCAAGGAAGTCCTAATGAACTAATAGTTTTGCAAAGTATACTAGCTAAATTTAATGTACATAAAGAAAATTTAAAATCCATCAATAGACAATAAAAAGGGACATAACTTTTATCTTTTTATTCAACATTCTTGCAACATTAGATGAATGCTTCTCTCCTCATTTTACCCATTGCATAGATTTTTGACAAAACTAAAAATTAAATTTCATTACAAATACAACTTATGTGGATTTTGTGCTCATAAACTGGAGCTATATATCTTTTATGTTAACCATAACACTCTTCCTTTAACTGGGCTGGGGACCAACTGTGTGATAAATAATGCAATCGAATGCTACACTAGCACATGCAATGTCATTATGTTTATTACTATTTTTAGTGATAGATTATTATTTTTATTGTCATTGTTGTTTACAGGGAAAAAAAATGTATGTGTGTGTGTGTGTAATTAGCAAAAATATAATAACTTTTTACAATAATAATTTTCAAAGGACAACTAGTGAATTTGTTAAAACCAACATGCAGGGACATCCAACCGGGGGCAATTTATTAGAGTGCTAAGTCTTAAATTGTACATAGAATGTATGGAAAGCTCAATGTGATTTAGTGATGTAAAAACTCATGGCATGAAAATCTCATTAGATAAACAAGTATGAGGAAAACATGATCAAAACAAAACAAAAATCCCTTAAAGATTTGCATGTTTTAGAACAATAAAGAAAATAGTACAAGTGTAGTTTATTTTTAAAATTAAAAAAATGCAATGAGGCAAAGAGTTGCCACTACCATATTGTTGGCACTGTAACTCAAATTTTTAATCTATGTTACTAAGCTTTCATTTGATTTCAAGAAGCCTTAACATTTTTTTATCTCTTTTTTTTTTTTTGCAAAGCAAAAAGGAGGCAAAACGGCCCCAGGTTTTGTGTATATATATAAACAATACTATACAGAGTACACCTCACATCAGAGTCAAGAAGGAAACAAAGTACATGGTCCAAAAGTGGACTAACACAAACCCAGAAGACCACAAAATCTTAGTTATATACTAGGCAAAGGAGGCCTCCAGTAGTCATTAGGATACTAATGATACTGAGCCAATAGCATCGCCCGAATAACATTCCACAACTGGTCTACACAACGCGGAACATGGTCCGCCTGGAAAATCCTAGCATTCCTCTCCCGCCAAAGGTAGTAGACAGAAGTAGCAACAAAGGCACAAGCTTTCTGCCTATGAGATCGAGTAGGCAACTGGGAGCAATATTGTAATACTTCTGGCACCGTGCCCCGACTATTGACTAAGTAATCAGGCACACCTTTAGTGAACACACGAGCGACGTACGGGCACTGCCAAAAAAGATGTTGTTGATCCTCATAAGCATTCGAGCAAAGCACGCACCTGGAGGTAATAGGGAGGCCCAACCGACGCAACCTATGCTGAGTCTTAAGCCGCTCACACAAAACCAACCAAAGTATAAAGACAAAACGAGGTACATGCCCTTTAAACCAAACTAGAGGCGCCTAGGAAACTTCAATACCCACCATTCTGATAGAGTGATAGGCAGATTCAAAAGTGAATCCATCAGCCACCAGAGGCATCCACTGCACTGGCTCCCTTGATACCAGTGGACTCATAAGTGGTCGCACACTGAGAAGACCCCTCCAAAACCATGAGGGCCAACGAGTCACTGGGACATGCCAAATGGAATGTGCCCTGAGATATTTCTCCCGAATCCATTTAACCCATAGTGCATCTCGCCCAGATACAAGTTTCATAAGACCAACCTTATTAATGTCTGAAATAGCCCGTAACCCAAGGCCTCCTTCAACACGTGGTGAGCAGCAAGAGGACCACGCCACAGAGGGTGCACGACCCTCCTTCCAGAGAAAGCTACCAAGCAGTCTCTCGATTTCCATCAGTACAGCTTGTGGTAAGCGAAAGATGGCTGTCCAATATTGGACAGTGGAACATAAGACGGACTGAATCAGAGTGCGACGCCCAGCTAGTGCCAAGAATCTCCCCTTCCAGCTCGTAAGCTTTGCCCGCAGCTTGGCCAATAATGGCTTACATTGCACCTTGGTCAATTTCTTGGAGATAAGGGGAAGGCCCAGGTAAGTGAGGGGCAGCGTACCTTTAGGGACGCCCAGAGCATGGACAACAGGCCTACGATCAATGACCCTGCCACCGAAAACCACCGCACTTTTATTGTGGTTAACCCGCAACCTCGACACGCGAGTAAAGTGATCAACCACTGGGACGGAAGCACCGAGCATTGCCAGGCGAGGCTTCCCCGCACAGCATAAGATCATCAGCAAACATAATATGCGAGACTTTACAAGTTCCGCGTCTGATTCAAAGCGGCAAGACAAAGCCCGTTGCCACAGCTCTCTCCATCATCCGAGAGAACGCCTGCATGGCTAGCACGAACAGAAATGGCGCAATTGGGTCTCCTTAACGGAGACCATTGGTAGAGGTGAATGGGTTGGACATGCGGCCATTTACATTGACAGTAAAGGTGGCACTGAGCATCGATGCCACCATGCGGCGCCACTTAAGAGAAAACCCCATTTGTTGGAGCACAACCAACAGAAAGCTCCAATCAACACAATCATATGCCTTAGCTAAGTCCACCTTGCATAAGAACTTAGGGTGCCATTGTGGAGTATGAAACCAACCAACCAGCTCATGCGTCATAATTAGGGCATCAGTGATAGCACGACCCAGCACAAAGGCCAACTGTGCATTACTCACGAGACGGGACAGGAGCAGCTAGAGTCTCTCCACAAGAAGCTTAGACATGATACGGTAGAGAATATTGCAAAGGGAAATGGGTTGGTAGTCAGAGAAACTACCTGGCACCGGTGACTTGGGTATGAGTTTGATGGCAGTATGGTTGACTGCCCGCAAAAGCCTCCCTGAACGCACGAAGTGGTTGACTGCCATAAGCAGGTCACCCTTAATAATCCCCCATGCAGCCCGAAAGAACCCAAGATTGAACCCATATGGACCGGGGGCTTTATCAACATCCATGCTCCAAACAGTGCACCGGAGCTCATTCTCAGTGGCTGGTGCAATTAGTGCTGCATTCTCGACCGGAGTGACCACCTCCAGGAACAAGTTTGGAGGTAGCACCTCACAAGAATACCTAGTGTTCAATAGTGCCTTATAAAACTGATGCGCAACAGCAGGCAACTTGTCCTGACTAATAACGAGCCCCATCTCATCCCTTATGGTCTGTACCTCATTTCGAGCATGCTGAATCACCAAAGCACGGTGGAAGAAAGCCATGTTAGAGTCCCCTGCTCGGAGCCACAAGGCACGGCTCTGTTGTCGCAAGACCTTTTCCTCATGATCAAGGGCTGCGCGCAAATCCCCGTGGAGTTGTGCATCATCCTGCATTAATTGCGAGGTGTCCTCCCCGAATGCCTCTGCAACATCCAGCACCTCAGCCAACTCCTCAATCTTGCGCCGAATGTTACCCACCTCTCAGCTAGCATTACCAAAGGTGTCCTTAGCCCATCGGGCAAGTTGCGCGTGGGTAAGGGCCAATTTCTTAACAAAGCGATACATAGGGATCCTAGAGACCCAGGTGGCCCAAGAAGCACTCACCACATCCTTGAAAGACGGATGGTCTGCCCAATGGTTATAGAACTTAAAAGATTTGGGAGGTCTCAATGAACCCTTCCCAAGCGAAAGCTCCAGTGGCGCATGATCACATGCTTCACGGTCCGTGACATAGCCGCAACTATCTGGAAAGGCCAACAGCCAGTCCGCAGAAACAAAGCACCAGTCCAATCGAGACTGGACCGTGGAGGGTCCCCATTTCCCCGACCAAGTGAATAGGTTACCTATCATTGGTAACTCCAAAAGCCATTCATCATCCAACCAGTCGTTGAGCTGATTCATAGCTGTGGCAATAGGCGGCGCATGACCAGTGTGTTCCTCCAGGCGACGAACACAATTGAAGTCACCACACAAAAGCCATGGTTTATCCGTGCTCTTGCGAAGTGCCTCCCACAAAGGTCCACGCTCAGTGGGCCGATTAAATGCATAGACAGCAATAAATTCGAAACCTTGGCCGCTACAATCTCCATCGAAGAGAAGCACTTGAGCCATAGCACACGTGACAATGAGCGTCACAGAGCAAGACTGCCACATTACAAGAACCCGACCACTAGGAGCCGCACAAAGGTTGTGCGAAAAGGATGCCCTTGGCCAAACTGCCCCAACAAAATCCCGAATACGGTCCTCAGTCTTGATTTTGTGTTCAAGGATGCACACAATATCAAAATGCCCGACCTCTATTTTCTTGGAGAGCATAACTCGTCGGCCACACGAATTCGCTCCCCTAATGTTCCATGAAAGGATCTTCATGTGCGCAGGAGGTTCGGCGGATCACCCTTGCAGTCCGCACTCCTCTTCCCCACATTGTTTCCACCCCGGAGAACAGCATCACGGTATCCTCCAACCACTGGCCAAGAGGCAGTGTCAAGAGCCCCCTAGGCTGCTTCTCCTGTCCACGGCCCTCAGTGCAAGCATTACTTGGGACCTCCTTTTTCTTGTGTTTTCTCTTCTTAGCCTTCTTTGTAATAAACTCCGACTGTGAAGAGGCACCCTCAAGGACAGTTTCTACCAGACGGGACACTTGGACTGGTGCACTGGAAACGGGCGCTGCAACAGGCGCCCTCAGAGGAGCAGCCACCTGCTCCACCATCTTTCCTTTAGACTGGGCATCCATCTGCACACCGCCTTTCTGTGGTACCCGGGGTCGCACAGTGCAACCCTTATCATCATGCGCAAATGTGGAGCAGTGCCGACATGGCATTGGACGCCTCCACCCTGATTTCCTCAAGATTCCCAGTTTCTCTATCATACATGGGAATATGGGACGGAAAGTCGAAGTCCAAATCTATTTCAACACAGATACGGGCATAATCGATGCGAAGAGCATCCGTAGTGTTCCCATCCATCCTGAGGGGCATTCCCAAGTAACTCTTAATCTTGCTTAGCATCCACGAAGACCAACAGTAAAGTGGTAAGCCAAGAAGACGTACCCAGATAGGCACCTTTTGAAGCTTGCCTACCTCGAACTTAGAAGCCACACTCCATTTGCGCAAAATGAGTGGCCTCCCCACGACAAACCAAGGGCCACCCTCCAGAACTTTCTCCACATCAGCGGGGTTAGAAAACTGGAAGAGAAAGTAGCCATTGCCCCGAGGCTTCACATCAACCGTGCCAGATAACCCCCACAACCAGCGTAGGTAACCAGGCAACCCCCGTCCCACTGGATTTGCACCAATGACAAATCCCATGACAACATTGTCCCATCGTGCCAAGGCATCCTTGACATCATCACGACCAAAGTCTACCACCTTCATGCCTTTCACTCGAGCATTCTGGCAGTGTTGCAGAGCTTTGTCACTGCTTTCCGAGCCACCCTTCCCGGTGAGCAGATCCGCCCATCGAGCAGTAGGGTTACGAGACCCAGGCCTCCGTGAAACGGAACGAGATGGTCGGCAGTGGGTAGATCTCCCAGCACCACGCCCGCCACAGCCCCCACGATTAGCAAAGCCAGGGAATCCAGAAGAATCCCCCCTTAGATTTTTACCCCCACGAGCATCCCCAGAAAGATGGGAAGAATCAGGCTTACCCGTTCCAGGAGGGGCTAGAGCACCGGAGCTAAGACCCACAGGCTCATCATCCCCTTCATCACCATCTTCCTCTGAGGGAAGTCCCTCACTAGTATCCTCAGATCCCACGGAAGGATCTTCCTCAGATTCGCCTTTAGTGTCGTCAGACGAGCCAGAGTCTTTAGACCCAGAGGACGAATTAAAATTCAAATGCACCTTTGAATTTCCATTATTCCGTCCCCCTAAATCGTGGTCAGTGCCTAGCCTGACAACTTGCCTGGTAGCTGGAGCAGAAGATTGACCAAACGTACCACCAGAAACAGCTTTACCTCCCACGTGCTTGTCAGACGGATCTGACAACAGCCCACTGGCGGCAACAGGACCCGCCACTGAAGCAGAGTGCCCAGCTTTTCCTTTTTTACCGCGAGACTTAAATTTTGAATTCCCGCTCGCAGCCTCTATAAGTTTGTCGTCTTGCAACAAAAGATTTTCCCACTTACCGGCAGATTTCAAATTTGAAATCGCGCCAGAGACCCCCAAAAGGTTGTCGTGTAGCGGCATTTGAAATTCCCACTCACACGCCAATTCAACATCCGCAGGCGACACCTGCGAAAGCTGACAATCTCGTACGGGACTACTAACAGCAGACCTACTGCGCAGTACATGACGGGACCCTTTGCCACCAGCTAGGTCCGAATCAGACAGTACGGACCCAACGCCACTCACCTGCTCGCCATCCTTTGCGGACTTACCCCTTTCTTCCCCATGTTCGGCAACTTGCTGGAGAAACTCCGACCAGTCAAACTCCAACAACAACTCACGAACTAGGAAATACTGCCAGAATAGGATGACGGCCCTAGCACCACCACCCACGACTAGTAAAAGAGAGAAGGTTCCCTCCCTTCAGAAGGATTGAAACCCAAGCCCCTTACCAGTCACAGGCCTCTGAGCAACAGCGTTTCCGGTGAAGCACCAGGCCCCACAGAGAACGCACGTCCCAACCGGAACCAGAAGGACCTAAGCACACCCAATGGAAACTCACCTGGGGCCAATCTCACGGAATTGCCCTGCAATCGCCCAAAGAATCGCCAGAGATTCTCTCTCTAACTTCTCTCTAGACGCATGGAAATGACTCACCTACGGAAACCTTGTTTTACCCTTTTCATCTCATTTTGTTTTACCCTTTTCATCCTTCTTCCTGGTTTTATGATCTAATATAGCATTTGGTCTCTTGTGAAAAGGTTATTTGATGCTACTTGCAGTTGGAAGTATGACTCTACATTGCCTTTGCCCTTTTCATCTCCCCTCTTTAGGTTATAGTCTAAGATGGTCTTTTACCCCAAGTATATGTTATTTGACATATACTTTTAGTAATAGTGTAGATTCATATTTTTCTTTTTTTGTAGTTGTATTTGAAAATAAACTTCAACTTGCACCTTACAAAGAGCATATCTAGAAATAAATGGTAAATAATTTTTTATTATTGTTTGATCTATCTATAAAAAATAAACTAAATACCATGATCTTTTGTTTGTGTCTATAATATTAGATATTTATTGAGTCACTGTGCAATTGCTGATCATCTATAATGGTGAAAACTTATTTTAACCCATATTTCTGTAGTTTCATCACTTGTCACCATTAGAAAATGACTCATGAAGAATGAGATAATGCAGCAATGTGTAATGAGACGATTATGAGATAAAATAGATATAAAGATAGACAACTTCAACATACTAAAATGAAGAGGTAAGGAAAACAATGTTACTGATTTTAACTCTACCATTGAACTTGATAAGTGGTTGGTCTTAGTTGAGTTGTAGTTCTTTCCAAAATTTAAACATAACGAGATATGGGAAGATCATGAAAAAAAATGTTGGGATGTTAATCTCACTTAGTAGTCTTCTTTTTTGTGATTGTTATTGTCATTACTTTGTATACTTTTTTTACAAATATTTTCCTTATATCGGACAATATTATGAGTACGAGAAATTCGTTACAGTATTTTGAAATAAAATGATAACTTCATCTACCAATAACATTTCATGTAAAAGTTACATTTGTTATAATCTTTTGTGATCAATTTTTGTCAATGCTCCCTATCTATGAGTTTGGATCCTTTATTACTATTGGTATTGGAAGCCTAAAGAATGTTTTGATATTAAGATGATTATGATTCATATGATAATTTTTTAACTCATGATGTTGTAATTCTCTTAATCTTAATAGTCTTCCATATATAGGAGTTTTGCTTAGGTTGAAATTAGTAATTGATGATGATTTTGTTTACCACTGCTAAAAAAAAACCCAATCCATACTATACATTGGCTAATGCTAGTTACTTGATATTTGATGAATGTCATCCTTGTCCCCATCCTATCCTATCAACAATAGAGGAACAATTCATCCAAATAAAAAAAAAAATCATGAACACAAAAATTTATGAGATCTGACTAAATAAGTTTACATTCTCGAGACAGAGACAAATTTGACTATAAATTCAAAATGAATACAAGATACAAGGAATTGATAAAAAGAAAAACTTTCCTAAAACAAACGTCTGCAAGACAATGCCAAGGAAAGTTCAGGAGCTTGGCGAACAACTACAGAGTCATTCGTGTGTGCATTTGTCGATTCTCTACACCGATCCAGTAAGTCAACGAACATCTGCACATTTCCTTTGACAATCTAATAACTCAGTGGACATTCGTCATGATATTTCAAGGCATATTGAACAAATTTCCATTCTAACTTGAAATTCTCTCCTGTCAGGCTACAACATGACTATAATCAATCTGTATCTTTCTCTACCAAACAGGTTATATCACATACTATTCAAGAGTCAATCCAAACAAATTTACATAATATTTGAATTTGATCAAAGGAAGAAACTTTATCATCATATTGATTGAATCATCTGCAATATTGATTTTCTTTGTAAAAATCTCATTTTACATTCACTATAATCTTTGTCCTCTCACGATGCATTTAATCTTTGTCAAGTAAACAGCACTTTGATTATCATAGTGACCAACAATTACCTTCTGACTAAGACTAATTTCTACAAATAAATCTCTTAACCACAAAACCGCTTTATTCCTTCTAATGCTGCCATATATTCTACTTCTATAGTAGATAATGCCATTGTCTTCAACATAACTTTCTAATTAACTACACATTTGCCAACAAAAAATACAGACTATGTTAAATAACTCACAATTACCACATCAAATCCTGCTTGTGTGGAAAAAAACATGCTCATTTGAACACAAGTTACCAAATTAGGATGTATTTGAAATAAGCAATAGTATAAAACAACATTCCTAAGAAGGCAAATCGAAGAGGTTAAAGAAGATTTTAAAAAGAACACCCCAGGCCAAATTTTGCGTCAAATGAAAAAGGATACGGCCTTGTATTGTTTCTCCTAACAACAAATTTGTCATCCAAATCCTGTGGATCTGAATGTGCCAGGTTTTAATCAAAATTGCCTTCCATTATCATTAACAAAGAAATTTAGTGTCTTAGCTTGAAAGCAAGGTAGCAACGGAAAGGGTCGAAGCTTGCAATGCTATTTAATCCTTGATTAAATTCACAATCAAACAAAATTTAAAGTTCAGGTCAGGTGTACTTCCCTCTAAAATCAACAATACCTACTCAAGAGCAAGAAGAGAAAAATGCAAGCCATTCTAGTAGCTTGATAAACACAAGAAACATGAATCACCCAAGAGGAATCTGAGCACCGAAGTCTGCAACTCCAGCTACGAGTTATGAATTTCTCTACTTATATTATAACAGCTGCCCATCTGCTCCATGAATATAAGAATGCATCAGCAATGCTAAACCTCACACCAAAATTCTCACTGCCCATTCGATTTCTTGGTCCTAGGACTGCATCAAACTAGTGGAAGACCCCCACCAGCAAACTCGATTTCCTACAATAACAAGGGACAGGCATCGGCAGTTAAAGGTTTTAAAAAAAAAAGGATACAGGATGAACAAAAACCTCAAGTTTTTTTTTAAAGGGCTCCAGGACAGTTTTCCAAGCAATATAAAATAGATTTCACTGAAATCAGTTTAAGAAAAAGAAATGACATAGGAGGAACAAAAACCTCCAACAAAGTTAGAAAGCCATATAAAGATGTCTTGAAAGTTCGACGACTGCTGGTCCCCCAACCACCAGTGGAGTAACAATCAAGTGCTGGAGCTATCATGTACTTGGAACACAGGTCTAATAATTTATATTGCATTTAGTAAAAAATGACAAATATTAAGAGGATAAAAATCTCAATTTGAAGCACGCAATCAAGCAAATGCAGAAACAATAAAAGATTATGGAAATAAGCTTGTACCCGGGCAGGGGGTAGTGATGTAACCCAGTCTGAAGCATGTGTGGGAAGGAGACCCAAAGTGTTCAGCTGTAGGAAAAAAGGGAAAGAGAGGTGAGTATTTGGGCAAAAATGAATGTTACTTTGAGCAAAAAAGAATTCATACAGTAACAGCAACAAACACATCTCACCTTCCAAACACCCAATCCCATAGCCGCCAGATTCAATGCAATGAAAACTAATTTTGGTAAAATAAGGTCCACCCGTGAATCCCTGTAAGGTTCAAACACTGCATGATCATGTCAGACTAGAATCAGGTCATGAGATATTAATTCAGAACATAAGTCCACACAATAACAAGGTTCTCAACTATTTATTTTTGAAATGATAGTTATCTGAAACAAATGAAAAAAATGTAAATTTTGTTAAATGCGGCATTTAAGGAACGTGTAGACGTGCTTCAAATCTCATCAACTACTTCAAATCTATAATTCCATCAATTACAATATAAGAAAATCTCCTCTCTCTTACTTTCCCTTTTACTCGTTCTTACACGTTCTTTCTTCAACTTTGGCACCGGTCTTCCTACTGCCAACCAAACTATGTCGTCGTTGGCACCTGCATCTTCCGTTTTCTACATCTCTGATTGATGACGCATTCCAAGCAGTGTATATCAACGTTACGGTGAGATCAATTTAATAAAAATGACTTCATTCCAAACAAAAAATAGAAGTTTCGAAGCATGGAGAAAACAAGATCCAAAATGTATCTAACTCCTAATTTTTATAGGTTAATAAGAGATTAATGATTCAATTTTGAACTCAATTAAGGTCATAAAATAATATAAATTGTGGTCTTAAAAACTTTAAAAAAACTTATCCGTTTGACCCACTAACCAACACCGCTATCCGTTAACTAAAAAGATAGTGAATAGGCTTCTTCTTTATCTTCTTCTTCTTCCCTGGACACGACATCATCATCCTCAGCATGATGTGCTTGATGGGTGATGTATTAAAGGACGAAGGGTGGGAGGAAGTGAAGGTCAACGAAATGGTGCATCTCTCGATGGAGGCGGTGGCCAACGACAATGGATGTGAGGCTCATATTGCAGTGATTGTCAATAGCCAGGCGGCATTTGATAAACTCGTGCTCAATGCAGTATTTGTGTTTCATATGGTGTTTCAGCCATGAAATAGTTTTGTGGGTTAATTTGAGTTAATTTTTAAAAGTTTGAATGGGATTCTAGTATATTCATATGATGCTTCAGCCATGAGATCTTCATGTATATGTGTTTTATTGCCTCTAGTTTATTGTACCTTGAACTATGAGAATTTGTAGTAAGGGTATTCTTATCTGATATTTTTTTCTATCAAAAATAATCTAGCACTTTCTCTGAAAAATGGAAAGAATATTAGTGTCGTTTGTAATTCCTAAAAGTTAGTACAAGTTAGTTTCTTACTACATCCTCCAACTGAAATATGTTTCGAACACTAACACACTAACACTAATGTTAATACTAAAAGTACATGAGAAAATAACACTAACACTAGCACTAATACTAATATTAATAAAATTATTAGCACTAATACTAAAAATACTTGTAGCAAATAATAAAAAACAATGATACTAACACTAACACTAATACTAGTAAAATTGGTAACACTTATACTAAAAGCACAAAAATACTAACACTAATACTTAAAGTACTGATATTATTAGCGAAGTACATGAAAGTGATAATATTAGCTAAGTACAAGAAATTGGCAAATGTATTATTAGATAATATACTAATATCAATACTAATACTAGTAAAATCAGTAACACAAATACTAAAAGCACAAAATGAAAATAATACTGCCACCAAATACTATAAGTATATGAAAAAAATAACACTATCACTAACACTAAAAAACATAGAAAAATAACACTAACACCAATATTAAAGTACATGAAAAAATAACACTAAGTCACTAACATTAATACTAAAAAAAGATTAAAAAAATAGCACTAACAACAATATTACAAGATACATGGAAAGAATAGCTAAAATACACTACCAAAAAAAAAAATGAAAAGTACTATTATATCATAAATGATAATACATAAAAACTTCCATCTATTAAAGTTTACAAGTTTTAGAGGGAATTGATTATTCTCTCTAATAAATGTTAAATTTGAATAATGGTGTAGCTAATAGTTGGTCAACTTACCACTTCGAATATAGACAAAAAAATGGGTGAAAAATAAAGAGAGTAACCTTACACAAGATAACCACACCATTAGTTGTCATTACACCTGTTAATCGGATCATGTCGTACTTATCATATTGAATTTATTGTGTTATCGTGTTTATCATTTTTCACTAATATGTCTTGTATTTTGGGAAAAATTATATTTGATTACTAATAATATAATATATATTTTTTTTACTAATGAGGAACCTTTGAGCCTACCAGTAAACCCTAAATTAAAGCAAGATCCTGCAACTTGCCCCAACAAGGAAAGTCTAGGCGACAGCCTAGGCGGGAAATCCCCTAAGTCTCAAACTCAAGATTTTAAACATTTATAAAATGTATTTGTATTCAATTTGATAATAATATGTTTGATAATCCATTATTAATGTTAAACATGTATTAACTAGGTTTGGTTCCAATCATGTTAAATCAAGTAGTAATTGTGACCATTCGTGTCAAAATAAAGTTATGTCCATGAAACATGAATCACATAAATATTTCAAAATAGTTAAAAAAAATTATTACTAAATTTTATCGTATTATCATGTCGTGTCATTTCCTATAATCGTATTGTTTCGTATAAGCATGTCGTGTCAATGATTGACAAGTCTAGTTGTCATCCATCGCACCATTTTGGAAGGAAAACACCTTCTACAATACCATTAACAAAAAATATAAATGATTTTCATCCTAACCACTAGATCAACATCCAACGGTCAAGATCTTCTCACACTATTTTATCAATATAAGGCCACCCACATCTAAAGCTGATTGTGTATGTGTCTGTGTCTCTCTCTCTCTCTTTCTATATATATATATATATTATAATTATAATTAAATGCCTAAAACATACAATATAATATAGGATTTTGCAGAAAAAATATAAAATGGAAAGAAGAACTACAGACTCTAATGTTATCAAGATACATTGGAATATTAATAAAGTTCTAGTCACACAGATGATTGGCAAACACTGAAAGGCCAATCCAACAGTTTGCCAAAAGCCTAAAACCACTGGTAATTGAGAGGGTTTTAGTCTTTTAGACCATCGTAACGATTGTGCACTATGATCTTATGCATAACATGTTAAATAACAATAATGTACAAAGTTTTTTTTACTGTAACCTAAAAAATGTTGGTAAGTCCAGTGGAACAAATTTCAAGCATTGGATGAGATCTGCTGGTCTATATTAAGAACTTCTATGTGATGGACAGAACTGACAACATTTGACCTCTTCCAAGTGTTAGCACAAATCAAAAGGCAACAGCACGCCAATCAAAAGGAAATAATTGATCATTTAGCAGATACAAGGCTTTATTTTCTGTCTAACTAATTCATGTATGGAAAAGGAAAATATAACACCATCCCAAGTTAATAACCATCCAAATCAAAGTAAGCCCAGAGCCACAATCACCAACTGCTGATGTGTGACAATCACTGACATCAGCTTTCTATGACTATGTACCCAACCAAAAGAACTGCATGAGAAAGCTTCTTGAGCAGCACAGTCTAAAGTCACAAGTTGAAACTTATTAGCTTAATACTGAGTAAAGATTCTAATTGAAAAGAGCATTGGTGACAAATAACTCCTTGTCCTAATTACTAAAACCAACACTAATAACATTCACTTTCCTTGTCACATGAAAAAAGGGACCATCTACTTCACCTGTATGTATTATGTAAGTCATTAGACATTCATATAGGAAGGACATAGAAAATAAAAGTGTAGAAAAAAGATAAAAGGTGTGAAAAGAAAAGATTCATGTTACAAAGTGGAGAAAAATCCATGCTGGATTGTAAACCTAAAAAATTCATTCAATTTTACATATACACACTTATTAAATTTTGAAGTAATGTTTAGAAACTTAAAATAAACTCTCAATATTTGGACAAATAAGGTTATAGTACTTCATCTATACAACCATGAACGTTGCACTGACAGAACTGCAGTGAAAAAGTAACACATGCAATAGCCAAATTTGAAATAAAAGAAAAGGTAGCTTAGAACATACTCTTTCCAACTCCTTGAAGAGCACTTAAGGGCTGCCAAAGAGCAGAAAATGTGACACCAATACTGAACAAATGAACTGTATTTCCAGCCATCCACATCATGAAGCCCATCATTAGCAAATTCTTGAAAGGGGCTTGAGCGACTTCCCATGCTTTCTACTCGTACAAAAGCAGGTCGTATAAGTACGAGGAGACAACCAGTCATCATATTTTCAAGTATTAAACATATATAAAAGATATATAAACATCTTTGCGGGCAGTACTCTGAAATAGAACACAAACAGTAATTTGATGATTTACCTACTGAAGATTAGTGTATATATAAATCTTCGAGAAGTATGAAGGATATCAATAAAACTGTAATAAGTCATCTCGGTACACGGATCCAAGTACAAACTTTGTTTTTCTTGATATGGTTTCGTATGGATTTCTCACTGTTCCCTGGTATGGTGAAAGGCTATAATTCTGATTAGTATCTCATGAGAGACAAGTTTATAACACTGCCTATTGTTCATTATAAAGCAGAGATATTTCTAACCATGACCTCTTGAAAAGTAGAAAGGTGTCGGGGTATTCTGCAACTTTGGTCAAACAGAGCTCTGGGTTATGGTTAAAGTTAAAAGCATTTCCTGCTTGCTTACACAAACAAAGTGGTTTTCTCAGAGTGATAATTGAAAGCTACATGATTTTCACTTCAATATCGATCACAATGTTTCTCACATTTCATGTTACCATGAAGGCATTAACTAGATATGCGATAATAAGGGAAAAACTTGTGTAACCTACAACACAGGATTCAAAGATATATAACAATTATGTGGCCCCTAAGCAATTGAGTAGCACGAATTTCCTCACAACCACATAATAACTTAAAATCCATGTATAATTCCAGAGAATAACTGTTTCACAACTTAACGTAAACCCTAACCCAAGTACCAAAAAAGACAATAAAACAAATAACCAAACAATCTAACCCAAAATCCACAAAACAGCCGTACCTGTCCTTTCCACGCTGCCTCAGCATCCTTCTTCTGCCGTCCACTGTTGGGATCATCCTGCGCACATACACACATACAAAACAACAAATCCATCAATAGAAAAGCTCCAATCTTTCCTTTCAAAACCAAATCCAAAGCCCAAAACAAACAAAACCCAGTTCACCTGATCATGAGAGGACTTACTGAACCCAAGTGGATCAGGGATCCCGGACATTGAAGATGACGACTCAGCGAATTCCACAGCCCATCTACGGGCCAAACCCTTCCCCTTCTCCATCACAAGGTGCAGATTTGGTCGCGTAGGGTTCTTTGGTTTGGAGTTGACAACAGGAAAAAAGAAAAATCACATATGCCAGGACACGGAATTCTGGAGTAACGGGAATGGTGGAGTCAACGGGAATAATTAGGAATTGTAAAGTAAGGGAAATTGTTGACTAAATATTAAAATATTAACTATTATCGTATCTAAACAGACATCCAAGTTGCATACAAAAATGATCTTAAACTTTCCAAATATCACAAAGAAAATCCAATCATAGTCAACAAAAGGGAAACCAGTCATTCAAACTGATAGAAAAACACATTAACACTAGTAACGTTTTTAGATTAGCATCACAAAATCAATGATGAAATCCCCAAAAAACCTTATAGAATCCAATATGAAAGAGATAAAAGGAACCTACTCAAGTTCAGCCAAACATAGTATCACACGGATCCCCATTACACCATGCCATCATGTATCGAACCCATCATCTAATTTTCCACAAAATCAGTGATCTCTCTCGCAAGGATCTCAACAGTTGATCACACAACAACAATGAACAATATTGGAGAATACCGACATCAAAATGTCGATTTTTCTCACAGGCCAACAACCTAGATCAATCACCACAATCATCGGCAGATAAAAAACACAAAACAAAAAATCAAGGGTTTCCAAATGTTAGAATAGCTGGAGCTTACATCCGCGCAGCTGGCGACGGTGATCAACGGGGTGCCGGAGGCGTCGAGCAAGGTCTTCACACGACCGGAGCTGTGGACGCGGAAGACGATGAGGCTCTCGTCGGAATCGTGGGCAGGGAGGGGGAGGACCTGGACGGTGAGGACGGGGAGGAGGAGGACAGCGGGGAGAGGGAGGACCTGGACGGCGAGGAGGGGGAGGAGGAGGACGGCAGGATGGGGCAAGAGGTGGAGGAGGAAAATGGGCAGAGAGGACGGGGAGGCGGAGGAGGAGGGAAGGAAGAGGAGGTTTTCGCGTATAGGAGGGAGAATGGGGTGTAAGTCAGGAAATCCGGTGAAATTCCACGAGGATAGGTAGGAAACGAAAAGTACTGGGTTTTAAATATTTTAGAAAATAAAGAAAATGAGCTTCTTCTTTTTTAAATCATTTCAGGATACATCTTTGGATGATCGAAACGAATTTTTTATCAAATTATTTTCTGTATTTTTTAGAGATATAAATCTTATTTAAGTTTTCTATTGTTTATGTCTATTTAAAAAAGTAAAGGAAACTTAAATATGAATAGTTTACCTTTGTACTTATCAACAGATTCTGAAAGAAAGTAGACATAATTTTTGTTTCTTTTTTTGCAAACAATGAAAATAGATATTGTTAACTTCATAATTTCGTAATTGTTTACTTAAAAATTTATTAAATATTTAACTTCAAAATATAAATTTAAATCATATAAAAGTTTAAATAATGTTACAAGTTCTTAAAAACGAATTACAATGATTGATTATGCTACATAAAATTTATGATATTTTTACACGTTTGATGCATTTTTTTTTTTTTCTATTCTTGAGTTAATCTAATTCCATTATATATTTCTCCTTCCTCGTCCAATTCTTAAGGAACTTTTGGATTTTTTTATTTTCTTCTAATTCAACTTCATAACATCAATCTAGTTAAAAATAATGCGAAAAAAAGCAAAGAAATAATGCTTGAAGTGAACACAAAGCAATGTACCAAAAACATATATAACCACTTGACGAGATTTCTATTTTTTAACACAAAAAAACCAATCACTGCAATTACAGAAGTATCAAAAACATATGATGGATTGGCTTCAAGCTCACAACTGTAAGATATATATGTTAGATTAGCGTTTTAAAAGTAAAAAAACTCAATCAAAAGAAGCAACCATCAACAAACATCAGCAATAATTTTTCTAGCTAGCCTACAATCTATTTTAGAAGGATATTTTCAATACAAATAGAGATTGTTGTTGACTTTTTTTCTCAAAATAACGGTAAAAGTACTTGTGATGGTTCTCTTGAAGCAATACATTATTTTATTTTTTTTGTTAACAGTTTAGGTGAATTTTTATGCATGTCCCAGGATTCGAACCCAGGACCTGTGGCAAGTTTAAAGTTCTCCCAGCTACTGTGATAATGAGACATTGTCTTGAAGCAATACATTATCAGGCAAGACCCAGTTTACATTTTAAATAATAGAAATCTATAGTAATGTCAAAGCATGTCTTAAGTTGCGTTGAGAAATGCTTTTTCTTACGCAGTTTATTGAGAAAAGTTGACTTTTTGTTAAGCTATATTTTTTGTAGTTTTATGGAGTTAAAGAAAAGTTTGTTTGGTTTGTATGTCTAATAATCACTTATAAGTTAATCAAATGACTATATTACCTTAGCCATTTACCATCAACCACCGCCCACTTGTCGCTACATTGCTGTCATCCATTGTCGTCGGTTACTACTGCCATTACCGTTGGCCACCACCGTCGTCGTCGTCGACCACCACCACCGTCGACTACTACTACTACCATTGTTGGGCACTACCACTACTACCGTCGGCCACCATCGTTGCCATCGACCACCACCACCATTGTCGTCAACCACCACCATAGCCACAAGCCACCATCACCGTCGTCAGCCATTACCATCCTCGACGACAACCACCACCACCATCAGCCAACATCACTACAATCGCAGGCCACCACCATCGATCACCACCACCACCGTTGTCGCCCACCACTAGTATGGTTGTCGACTACCATCACCATCATTGGCGACCATCACCACCACCGACAACCACCACCACGGTCATTGACCACCACCACTGGCCGCCATTGCCGTCGCCAACCATCAACGCTGCTGCCGGCCACCACTACCGCCGTCGGTCACCACCACTACTGCTATTGTTGACCACAACTACTATCATTGGCCATCACCATAGCCGTCGATCTCCACCACTGCCGCCGCTGGCTACCACTACTACCCTGACCATCACCATTGTCGCACTACCACCACTGTGGTCGGCCACCACCACTTCTGCCATCGACTACCACAACAGTCGTGGTCATTGTCTTAATTCATGTTATAATTAAAATCAACTTATAAGGATATAATTGGAAAAGTTATGGTTAATAATCATAGTTTTTCAAAAAACTAACACCTATTAGCTTTTGTAAAAGTTATCTCAAGAGTTTAAAATAAACTAAAAAAATTACAACTAGTTTTTTTTTGAAAAGTTCGATAAACTGGTTCGTTTGAAAACGCTTATCAGATAAGAAACACTTAACCCAATAAATTGGTGTAGAAAAACATTTCCAAACGCTACCTAGTATAATTAAAAGTCCTAGCTTCTCACAAGAGCATTTAGGAAACAAATGGTGATGTGGCCTACAAAGGGAGCATAAAAAGTTGATACCAGTTACCAAGTGAATTATAAAGATATGCTCCTCTTGTTTCCCAAGTGGTTGTGGCCTTTAAATGGACCATAAACGGTTTATGACACTAAGGGACAATACTTTACTTCAACAATATGTTGATAACCCTCTAAAGACTGAAGCAAAGGCTACAGATTAGTAATATAAATGTTAGAAGATCTGAACAAGTTTAACCCAGAATTGGAATCATTCTATGAATGAATACTCGAAGTGTTAGAAGATCCCATTTGAACTACCAAATATACATAGCAAA
Organism: Posidonia australis; assembly: GCA_024699735.1. Taxonomy (NCBI): domain Eukaryota; kingdom Viridiplantae; phylum Streptophyta; class Magnoliopsida; order Alismatales; family Posidoniaceae; genus Posidonia; species Posidonia australis. Next base: position 710 of record JAMKQA010043371.1, on the reverse strand, counting down.
AACCTGACTTCAATATCCTATGGAACCATGAACTAGAGCTTTGACCTCCAACTCTCTCTCTCTCTCTGAGCTCTCGCGATTTCGACCTCCAGCTGCTACAGTAATTTCGTGTGCCCTAAAGAGGATTTCCAGTGATGGCTACATCCGGGAGACGAGGATCTGGGACTGGGAAGCGCGCTCCTGGCCGTCGTGCTCCTGAGAGGGGCCGTGAGCCCTACTTTCTCCGGTCCAGGCAACGACCCTCTTCTGTTGACGCCCTTTCTCAGGGCTCAGGGAGTGGTTCTCCTAATCGGCTGGTAACATCTTTCCCTGAACTTGTGTCGGTTCCGGGAAGCCGTAAACGTAGGGCGGCCACTTCCCTTGTGTCCCGCTCTGTCCCCGGCGGTCGGGCAGCCATCTCTGACCTTTGGAGGGGTTTTCCCCCTTCTGTGATGGCTAGGTCTTCCAGATCGAAGGATCTGGAGTTATTTATGGGTGCCAGGGTTAGCTTTTACTCTGATTTTTCGGCATCCTCTAAAATGGTTGTGGATTGTATGTTTATTAACAGATCTTTGTCGCCATGCTGGTTTTCTTCACTGATACTGCTTTCGTTGAATTTAGGGGTTTTTTCCCCGACTAGATCTGTTACTCTGGCTCATTTTTTTGATTCTATTGTGAGCTTTCCCGTTTTTACTGCGGTGGAATATATTTGTGCTGGTGACAGTGCTCAT
>JAMKQA010043370.1:0-12317 GCA_024699735.1 Posidonia australis | reverse complement strand
ATCGGAAGACCGATTCAGGGAAGTTCGGCAGATTAATCGGCACACCGAAGATTCATGGACAAAAGCAAAAAGCAGATTTTCGGCAGACCGAAAATGTTTCGACATACCGATCTGTCCCGACTATTGGAGATTTCGGTCGACCGTTCCAAATCGGCATACCGAATCTACTGTCAGAAAATTGCAGATTTGCTAGTCGTTTCTAGTTGTTAGACCCAATTAGGCAAACATGTATGATTATAAATAGAGGTCCATATGATGTTCTAAAGAGATACATTCCTACACATCATTGTAATCTATTGAAAGATCAAGAGAATTGTAATTCTTCCAATCCTAGCCTTGTCTTAAGCTCCAAGTGCTCATCATCTACTCAAGGCAATCAAGAGCAACAGTTCAAGTGCTCCAAAGCTCTTACTCATTCAAAAGCAATCAGAGGTTCTCTAGGGAGGAGAAGTGAATTCGTGATACAAGTGTACAAACGAGGTAACCTTTGTAACTTGCAATATTCTAGGTATTGAATATAAGGGATAAGTCTCAAGTGGGGAACTTGAGGAGTGGACTAAGCCAGGGTTGGCTGAGCCACTATAAATCTATTGTCTTTGCGATTGAATGTGTTTTGTGTTAAATTCTTGAATTGCATAATAAATTCCAAAGACATAATTAAAACCGGAAAATCACTATTCACCCCCCCTCTAGAGAAGCCTTAGTATCCAACAAGAGTGATATGGGTGAGAGACAACTGGTTGGCCCTAAGATCATACAACAATACGAGGGCAAGGTAGACTTGATCAAGAAGAGATTGTTGTCTTCCCAGAGTTGGTAGAAGAGCTATGTAGATAGGAGGCGGAGACCTCTGGAATTCGAAGTGGGAGACTTTATTTTTCTGAATGTGTCACCAACCAAAGGTATAATGTGGTTCGGGAAAAAAGGCAAGTTGAGTCCCAGATATATCGGATTGTATCAGATTATCAAGAGGATTGGTGAGATGGCATACAAACTAGAACTACCTCTAGAATTGGCTAGTGTACACAGCACCTTTCATGTGTCTATGTTGAGAAAATACTTGGTTAATGCGTCCCAGGTGATACCTGTGCAGCAAGAGGAGCTGTAAGAGGATCTGTCTATGATTGAGAGTGCAGTCCAGATACTGGACAGGAAAGAGCAAGTCCTCAAGAACAAGGTGATTCCATTGGTGTTGGTTTAGTGACAACATCATGGTATAGAGGAGGCGACCTGGGAGCGCGAGGTGGATATCCAAAAACAATAGCCCTACTTGTGTTACTAGAGATGAATTTCAAAGATGAATTCTTGTAAGGGTAGTAGGATGTCACATCTAGGCCCAATTATTCAATTAATGTAAACCATGAGATTAATTATAATATTTGAATATGGTTTACTAATAGATAGTTTGATATATTGTGGTTGTTGTGTGTATTTCTCTCTGTGTGGTTGGATTTATTGGTTCCCTTGGTTGTATGGTTTCTGGTGCTGTACCTGTGTGTGTGGGACCTATGCTAGACCCCAGTCAACCTAAGCACAATGCCACTCACGTGTGTGTCTTCTTCTTCCTTTCTTTTTCTTTCTTCCCTATTGACCCGTGCCTCCACAGTCTGCTCATGCATGACCCATCCTCTTCGTCGCCTGTGTGGTGGGGTGGTGATCGACGGGATTCACGGAGGCGACTGGGGTGGAGGAGTTTAAGAAGAGCTAGGGATGGGCCATGAGGAGGGGGAGAGCTCGCCGGAGTTGTGTGGGCTCATTGGAGGAGGTACGTGATCCCTCCCTTCCTCTCTTTCCTTTGTTTTGGAAAAATGGGTTAAATGCCTGAAAATGAGGGATAGTGCATGTTAAATTATGAAAAAAATGGTATAAATGATGTGAATGCGATGAACAACATGAATGTGTAGAGATCCTGTGGTTAGGATGAATTTTATGGACTTTGGGGGATTTTTATGAATTATATGCCATGATATGTGTTTTGCGCTCTTGTTGGTTTTGATTTTATTTCAAGAGCCATGATGAATGGATTTGAATGATTTTTTTCCCAAATGGTAGGATACTTAGAGCCCTACATTTGATGATTTTAGTGTGATTTGTGGTTGATCGGAAATAGGTCCGTTAGAGGTTCTAATTTCGACGAACGGATGGCTAGGGCTCAGGGGGTGTTTTCTGGGAATGGGTATTTTGGTATGTCGATTTGGGTTCGACATACCATTTTGTTGTTAGTATTCGACCAAAAATCCAAATTCGATAGACCAAAGATATTCGATCTTTCGTTTCAGGGGATTTCAGTTGACCAAAGGTATTTCGATCGCCCGAAGCAGGAATTTTCGAACGACTGAATCTCATTTTCAGTCGACTGTTCTGGATGTCTGATGCGTAGTTTAGTATATCGATCTGGTTCGGTCTGCCAAACCAGACCCCTAGTCCATATGAAAAAATGTGTATATAAAATGAAAATAGATGGTTTTAAATGGATAATGGGCTTGTATTAATGAGATTTTCCCTATGTGGATGACATTGAAGAATATGGAATTTAAATAAATGAAATTGAATATGGGCTAGGGCGGTGTCCTTCCACACGAGGAACTTCACCGCGACAATGTAGAGAGATAAGGGAAATGGTGTCCTCATCTACTTCTTGAGTGCTCAGTTACCTCTGATCAAGGTAATAGTAATAAGAAAAGTGAATAAATGAATGTGTGGTTTAAGCTAAAATCTGATTTGTTGTTTTGGCTTAAGTTTTAGCCAAATTCTAGCAATAAATAAGGATTGTGATTTGAACTAGTTGCCAGCCAATATATATGGTTTTGTTTTGAGCCCTGCGAGGCCTTGTATTTTAGGCTAGATCTGGTCGAGAATGTGGATTTCTTATAATGCATAAAAGGTTTAAAGATGCATAAAATTGAGAAAATGTGTATTTTTGAAAAAAGCATGGTTTTGGATAGAGATTCCAAATGTTTTAAAAAGAAATGATGTTTTGGAATAGGTTTTTGAGAATCACGTTTTGTAATAATCTAGACTTGTGTTTTCTCGCCATTTTACCGTTATTTATGTGTATGGCACGTATTGGGTGACTTGCATGTCACTCACGCATGCTTGGTTTGGTTTTCAGATGCAAGTAGAGGTGTAGTGCAGTTATCGTGTTCATGTGGGAACCACTAGCCGCACATTGTTCCTAGAAGGTGAGCCTTAGTTAGTTACAGTTATTTTATTTATGTTGTAATCATTGTATTTTCTTGTGATACTATGATTAGGTAGCATACCTAGGTTTGGGGCGTTACAAAGAGAGGTGAGAGAGAGAGAGAGAGGGAGCCTGCTATCGGTGAAGGCCACCGCTAGAGCTCCACCATCGAAGAATGAGTGTCGTCGGAGGTAAAGGCCATTCGCCAGGGAGGAAAGGACACTAGGAGAGCTCGCTGAAGTTCATCGAAAGCTCGTTAAAGAAGTGGAAAACCGGTGAACTCTAATTGAGTACGTGTTCCCCCTCGTTCTTTCTCTGAAAATTATGCTCATCTATTGATCAAGACATGTAGAAGAGCATGTTATGGGGATTGGTAATAAAAGTGTGATTTTTTATGGATTAATGAGGATTTATTTGGGTTCCCATGTATGGATTCCTGTCAATGGGGTTTCTGTGGATTATCTGAGTTTTTCACTGAGTTTTTGGTTAAATGAATCCATTAATATGTGAACCCATATGCTCTAAATGTTTAAGTATATGTTAGGATGTATCGTGCATGTTTTGTGAGTTTTCTTAGGGTTTTATAGAAGTTTTTAGTTGGGTTCATGGTCCTAGGTTTCTCTGGTTTTTCTGTAATACACATGGCGTGACTGGCAAGTGAGGACTACTAGTGCGGGCTTGTAGTGCGACTCAATCGGCTGCGTGGTCATCCAGCACGAATGGCGAGCGCGAGCTGCAATTTTTTAGTAAAAAGAACTACTTGTTTCAGTGGATTTTTAATGTTAAATGGTTATAAATGATTTTGGAAATGCATGGAAAATGTCTAGAAATGGCTTTTGATGGTAATATGATTTTGAAAAAGGTTTTAAAAAAGATGCATATGTTTTAAAAAGATTTTCTGAGATTTGTAGGACCACCTAGGTCAACAAACCTTATCGGCAAGGGGTAGTAAAACCTTTGAGTAGTAGAGACAAGTTCTTGGATGTGGTTATCGAGTTTGGTTCAAGAAGTGAGTCTCGTGACTGTGTTGTGGTACTGCAGGACCTGAGATATGGTAGACCTAGACTCCCTCAGTGCTGATGTTGATCAGGTCAAGGGTTGGAATCCCCATGTGCTTAGGCATCCAGGAGCGTCGTGAGAATGCACTACATATGTGTTACCCGTGTGGTATTGTGAGGCTGCAGCTAGGGTGGTTGAACTCCTACGTGGGGTGATTCACCACAGCACTATAGTAGGGTCAGAGTTGGGTCCTCGCCAACTGCTTGTGCTAGGTCGGTCAGCTATGGCTAATGTGATATGATAGGTTTTGTTGAGACTGCGTATGTGTGATTTTAGGCTAGAATCAAACTATGGTTTGACTTGTGAACCATATTCTAGTTGAGTTGAGATTTGTGTTTTGAATTAGTTTTCCAACCGTGGTTTTGCTATAATTTGAGATATAAAATAAATTGTGTTTTGGCTAGACTCCAGTTAAGGATTTTGCTGCTTGAGATGCATGAAAAGCAAATTGCAAAATGCATGTAATTTCAATGAAAATGATAAAAAAGGATTTTGAAAATGAAAGCATGGTTTATAAATGGATTTTTGGATTGCGCGTTGGCCTTTCAGTTTTGGTGTTTTCTTCGTGACTTTAGTAGTCCTTTAGGAGTTTTAATGGATTTTGGTTTTGAGGCGTGTACTGGGTAACAATGATATCACTCATGCATGGATTTTATTGTGTTTGTCTAGGTACATAGTTGAAGCTGCAGTCTAGTTCTGGTATATAATTCGGAGCCACTTAGCCGCACACAGGTCAAGATAGCTTACTTTAATTATTTAGTTGAAAATCATTTACCTGTTTAATTGTTAATTATAGTTAATTCAACTTAATTGAAATAATTGAGTAGTATTGGTATTGTTATGTAGCACATAGGGCGTTACAATGTCAAAGAATGTCTCAATGTCTCATCCTCTAGAAAGCCACTAACAGGTCTCATCTCCTTCTCTGAAAATCGGAAATAACAATTGTATGAGCAATAATCAAATGCAAATTCATTAAATCAAATAGAAACCTGATCAGCTAAGGCCAATGCTTAATAGCTAACACATTAGATTCATATTCACTGTTGGATCTAAAGATTAAACCAGTCTTCAAAAATGCTAATTTAAGATCCTATCCCAAATGTTAGATCTTAGTTTGAAATCATCCCAGATTCGTGTTCATGCAAGCAAAAAGCATGGGTATACGTCCTATGATAAGAACAATGTTTTTGAAATCGAACTGGACCGACCGATTCAATCGGTTTGGACTAGATCGACTAAATAAATGTTTTTTTAAAAGAGAAAACCAGTTAGGTAATTAAACCAGTGTGAACTGCTTTGAACTGTCTTAAACTAGTTGAACCGTTTGGTAAACCATTTGGTTGAACCGCTGGTTTAGATGCCCTATATAAAAGAAGAAAAAAAATTGAACCCTCTGATTCATGGAAAGCTTGTTGAAGAGAAAGTAAGAAACCTAAACTCCGAAACCCTCACATCGACACCTCTCCTCCTCGCCACCTCAGACTCTCCCCCACCTCACCATTGTCGTCTACAACAACATCCGCTGACTTTCATCCACCTCGCCTCAGCCCACCTCCACCAGTCTCCTGCCTCAGTCATCCTCTGTCTCTGCCTCCTACCTCAATTTGCCTCTGCTAGCTTTCGCTAGCCTCCTGCCTCAACCCAGCTTCTACCTCCACTAGCCTCCTACCTTAGCCGCTCTCCACCTATGCTGTCGCCTTATGCCTCCATCTCCTTGCTCCTTCCAACTGTAAGTAATAAATATCATTAATAAGATGTAACTTAGTATGTATATTTTTTGCTTTTGAGCATGGATACTCAATGATCTATTAGGCCATAGTAACACTCATTAGTCATTAGTACGGATTTTTTTGGAATGATTTTTTACTTTTGATTATATCAATGATCTATTAGCCCTACTTAGTAATTTTTTACCTCAGTGATGTATCAGATTCAATAGCAATACCTTGTGTTGTTTTTTGCCTCAGTGATTACTGTTTGGATTATTTTTGCTATGTATAATTGTATATGTTAAGTTGTGAATTATTTTTTTATTTCATAGATAGAGAATAATTTAGGTTCTAGTTCTAATTCGAGTTGCTTTCATAATCTTTTTCTTCTTGGATAATATAATCATGGTTTAATATGTGTGCTAGTTAGTAACTTAGTATGTTATAATGGTAATGGTTCCATATTTATCATTTCATAATTCATAATTTTATATGCCTTATTTTATACCAAATTCATATTTATTTACATTTCACGTCAGACAAGTTGATTCATATATTATGTCCATTTATCATACATTTGACGTCAAACATATTTATTTCCTCTATTTGAAACAGGTTGATTCATATATTGAAAATAGGTTTATAATCTGTATAAGTAATATAATAATTAGGTTAAATTGGTTTAAAATGGATTAAATCAGGTTACATCGGTTTTTAAACTGCAAATATAACACCGACTCGGTCTAACCCAATGATGTCAGTACCCATTGAACTGGATTGAACGATCGGTTGAACCCGATTGAACTAAAATCGGTGCATTTCTAGTTTATTCTTCGTTCGATTTCTAAAACCTTAGATAAAAATTTAAAATATCATGAGAAATTCATTTCCCTTATATTTGTACAATTCGTACTTTGTATAGTTTGTGAAATTTAGTAGTTTGCATTTAAAAAACGAAAATGTATCTATATATACAATCACGTAAATCCTTGTATATACAGTAATGCAATTGCTTTATACAGTCGTACAAGTACAATGACATTTAAACTTGTACAGTTGTTAGTTGCTAAAGAGTATGATCACTAGAAGTTGTACAGGCGTGAGAAATTGAATTAAGATTATACTAATCTTATAGGCCACCATATCTGAGATATAAGTGGAATTAACTCTTGAGATCTCACCGGATCACGCTGAAAATCACTGGTCTCGCGGTCGCCGATGAAGGGAAACGACGGTGTTGGTTTCCGTTGACAGCTCATTCTCTAGTTGAACCAGCATTCAAATCAACAGGTGTTCGAGCAGATTGGAACATGAGAAACAAACAAATGATAACATAAGTCCCATCGATCACATGCATTTGTATTTTCTTTTTCTTCCGTCCAGGAGAATATAATTGTTGCTGGGCAGAGGGGTGGAGTTTGAGGGGGCCGGGCCATCACTTACCCCTCTTACCATCAATACTTTTTTGAAAGCATGCAATCAAGGTTTAACATGTGATTTTTTTTTTGAAAACGGTAGTATTAATATGATATAGCCCCTGACATGAAAACCATTGGTAAGGTACAACAAGTTTAAGATTATTACAGACCCATGCTGGAAAAATTACAAGTCCAGAATTCCTCTTGAATGGAATGCGAGGTTCCATTCATCAGCATATCAAAAAAATTGGCACCTTCAGAGCCAAGACATAGTCAGAATACTCAGTCCCAGAAAGTAACCCAAAATTTAAAAGGCAGAACAAATATTTAAGAAGCGTCGTTCCCTGCGCCAGAGGAACTAGGCATATTGGGATCCCGATCTGAAAGGTGAGGTGGGAGAGCTTCAATAGGTCCCTTGGGAGAGATAGGATTGTTTGGGGCAAGTTCCTTGGTCCACGTATTGTGCATTGTCGAGATAGAGTGAAGGATTTCTTCTTTTTCAAATCTTGTTGCATAATTATCTATCCAGTGATGCATAGTAGAAATAATATCAAAAAGAATAATTGCATGAGTTTTTTGACTATCTCTAAAAATTCTATTATTTCTTTCCTTCCAAGTTAGCCAGAGGATGATATCGAGTAAAACAATCCAGCCCCTCATATTTAACTTGAATCTAAGTGGAGGCAAATAGTTGAACAAATCAGCAATATTAAAGAATCCAGGATATAAATCTGTGATAAGAAAAAATCTCCAAATATGTCATATGAAGGGACAGTTCATAAACAAATGAATATTAGTTTCATGTTGCATATTGCAGAAAATACAGGTACAAGAACCATTCCAATCCCTTATGGCAAGATTATCTTTAGTCAAGTTTTTATTGTTTAGTACTAACCAAGAGAACAACTTTACTTTTAAGGGTATCCATTTGCACCAAATATTGTTGTATAAGGAGAAACACATGCCTCCATCATTTAAAGTTTTGTAACAAGAGTTTACTGAAAAATGTTAGTATGGTTTGGTAGCCAAAGCAGGGTGTCGTCATCTGGCACCAAAGAGACAGATTGGAGTATGGAGTCAAGCACTTCTACCTGGGTTTGAAGAAGTGAAAGAGTAGTTGAAGATATCTTAGAATAATCAAATAGTTTATGGAAGTCAAATCTATAGAGATCCATGATATCCTTTAAAGAGGCTTTCTTATATCTGGTTGCATTAAATAGTTCAGGAAGGTGAAACTTTAATTTCACTCCATTCCACCATTTATTTTCCCAAAATATAGTGTTTACACCATTGTGAATCTGGGAGGAAGAGAAACAATTGAGAATGCCAAAACACGATTTCAGGATTTGCCATAGAGGAGAGCCTTTATTTATTGAGGAGTTGAGTAAAGCACCTGGCCAGGTGGTATTAAGATATCTCACCTTAACAAGTTCTTTCCATTTCATTTGGTGTCTGTCAGATATAAGCTGCCATAGTAATTTGGTTTTTAAGACTAAGCTAAAGTTCCTTATGTTGATGATCCCCCACCTCTCTATTTTTTGTCTCTACACAGAGATGCCCATTTCACTAAGTGTATGCCTTTCTGGTTGGGAGAGAAAGAATTCCATAGAAATTTTCTTCTAATTTTATCGATTTCCTCCTCCACTCTAGTTGGCAAGTGCAGGACAGAGAGGACTGCATTAAGTAGAGTCAATCTACCGCTCAAACTTAGGTTCTTTGCCTTCCACAGGGTAAGTTTTGTAGAAATTCTCTCCATAACTGGGGTCCAGTCCCTATAGGTGGCTCTTCTGAAATGCAAGGGTAAACCAAGGTATATAATTGGTAAAACAGCTGATCCACAGCCTAACATAGCGCAGTAGTTATCAATGGAGCTTTGACTTACCCCAATACCAGTAAGTGAGGATTTTTGGAAATTAATTTTTAGTCCTGAGCAAGTTTGAAAACAGTACAAAATTCTTTTAATATTTATCATATTTTCACTACTATCAGATAAAAACAAGATAGTATCATCTGCATACTGGATATTAACCACAGATGGCCCCCCATGTGAAAAATGTATGCTAGAAATGAGGTGATTAATCTGTGCCAGATTCAACATATGATTTAGAGTGTGAGTAGCTATAAGGAATAGTAAGGGGGATATAGGATCTTCTTGCCTTAATCCATTATTTGCACCAAAGTATCCTTTAGGGGATCCATTTACCAAGATTGAGAATTTAGCAGTATATATGCACATTTTAACCTAGGATATCCATCTCTATCCAAATCCAAGTCCTTTAAGGGAATCCAAAAGGAAATCCCAATTGATATTATCAAAGGCCTTTTCGAAGTCCAACTTTAGAATATATCCAGGTATATTGTGGGTTTTCATGTAATGTAAAGTTTCTTGAGCTACAAGAAAACAATCACCAATTGATCTACCAGGTAAAAAGGCACATTGAGTTTGATCTATTGCCAAATTCAGAACTAGAGATAATCTAGTAGCCATGGTTTTAGTGATGATCTTATAAATACTATTCACCAGACTAATAGGTCTAAAATCCTTAATAAGTAGAGCACCATTCTTCTTTGGGATTAGAGCAATAAAAGTCTGATTGAAAGGGGTAAGGAATTCAGGATCACTTGAGGAGTGAAGGTCCTGAAAGATGTTGTAGATATCTGTTTTTAGGAGATCCCAAAAATAGTGAAAAAAGGTCAGAGGGAAGCCATCTGGACCTGGAGCCTTATCACCAGGAAGGCTAAAAACATTCTTCCTTATCTCCTCTTCAGTGAAAGGTAGCTCTAGAAGATCAGGATGGGGTATCTTATCTTAATTGGGACTAAGATATCCCATTTTAAGGACACCCTGATTCCTTCCCGTTTGTTAAAGAGTAGAAGGAAATGAGATTCCAATTCCTTACATATTATCTTAAGGGAGTCAGTCAAGACATTATTTATTAACAAGTAAGAGATGTTGTTAACCCTCCTATGACATTTAACCATGTTGTGGAAGAAGGTTGTATTTGAGTCTCCTTCTTTTAGCCATTGAGTTCTAGATTTCTGTTTCCAATAGGTTTCCTACTCCTTTAAGAGTGTTAAGTATTCTAATCTAAATGCCTTTTTTGCTTCCCAGATCTCATTGGTAAGAATAGAGGTTTCAGCTATTTCATCAATATATTGTATTTGGGACTCTATGTATTTTAATCTGTGACTTCTCTCCTCCCTGATTGGGCCAGCCCAGATTTTAAGGTTTTGTTTCAAATGTTTCAGTCTGTAGGTAAAAGTAGCTGTGGAAGTAGATGAGGGATATGAGCAATTGGATGTCTGCCAACAATCCTGAATGTATTGCTCAAATCCATCAACAAGAAGCCATGATTTATAAAATTTAAACGGAGTAGGCTCCCAATCAGGTGGGGCCATGTCTAATATAATGGGAATATGATCGGAGATAACTCTTGCTTTCCCATAGCAATAAGCATATGGAAATATACCCAACCAATCTGAGGAAATGAGGAATCAGTCAAGTTTAACCATAGTTGGGTTAGACTGGAAGTTTGACCAAGTATTGGAATAATTATTGGGGGGAAGATCTACCAAGTAATTATTTTCAATGAAAACATTTAAGCCTCTCATGTGGACATTTGTTCTGGGTCGGGCAGAATGTTCATGAGAAAACCTGGTGATATTAAAATCCCCACCAAGAACCCAATTCTTATTAACCAAAGTGCAGAGGTTTTGTAATTCCTCAAGAAAATCTTCCTTTAGATTTCCTTCACAGGGTCCATATACCCCTGTAAACCACTAATCAAATCCATCCTTATAATTTGTGAAATTTAAAGATAAACTGTAAACTGCAGAAAGATTACTCTTAAGTTTCAGTATCCTATCATCCCAACCAATGAGAATGCCTCCTGAGGCCCCAATAGAGGGGAGGTGGAGCCAGGAGTTAATCTTTTTCCCCCCTAATGAATGTAGAAAACCTTGGGTGAAAGATTCCTTCTTGGTTTCACTGATGGTGATCAAGTCACATTTATTAGATATAATAAAGCTTTGTACTGTTCTAACTTTGTCACTAGTACCCAATCCTCTAATATTCTAAGCTGCAATAATTATTAGATATTATGGGAAAAACGAGGAGAGGATGACCCCTCCCCATTGGCACAATTGTCCTCTAAATTGATTGGTACTTGTAGACACCCCGATTTTGAGGTGATTCATTGATAAACTTTCCAGATGTCGCTTTGGATGTGGCTAATCCTTGAATCCCATTAGCTAAACCAATCCCAAACCTATGGCAGGTCCACAACCTAATTAGAAATTTAAATAGATAGGGGAGAGCACCAAGCTAGAGCACCAAGCCAGAGTACCAATATTGAGCACCTACCTAGCACACCAAGCCAGAGCACATAAGTGGCACACTTAGCTGGAGCACCAAGCTGGCGCACCTATCTGGGGCACCAACCTGGTGCACCAAGCTGGCGCACAGCCACTTCTCAGGCTGTTGGCTGCTAGCTTTCCACCTTCCATGACTGTAACCTCCACCAACGAATATGCCATGGAATCTTCCCATGCACTTCGTTTACGAGGCTGCTTGTATTCTCTAGGAGTTAACCATGAGAAATCCCTATATAAAGACATCCATAGGCAACAATTTGGTTCCCCCTTCTCCTTAGATGATCTGACCTGAAGAGCTAGTGCGAGCTATATACTGTTTTCTGCAATCTACTCTCTTTTCTCTCAAGCACTCCCTTATATTTTAGAACATTGCCAGTCCTTCCAAAGCAACAAGGATCCCATTATCTTTGATATCTCAAGAAGGAACACCTTAGGAGGTAGGTTCTCTCTTTCCCTTCTTCTTTAGTTTCAGCTTTTGCACCAAGATAAAGCATGCCTTGAACTTAGCATATAATCTGATTCTTGCTGTTTATATAAGAGATTTTTATTTCATATACAGGATGTCTTGCATAT
>JAMKQA010043369.1:0-19018 GCA_024699735.1 Posidonia australis | reverse complement strand
GACTGAGTCCGAGAACTTCAGCCGCCTCACAGACCTCCACCACCTATCTGCCTCACCATCCAGCAGGTAGGTCGCCAACCTCACCCAATGCTCCTCTGGGCACGCCAAGCACTCCAGCATCTTCACCACCTTCTCCAGCCAAGACTCGCTCTCTTCAGCACTGACCTTGCCCTAGAACGACGGCGGACGAAGCTTTGTGAAGTGGTTCAGCCACGAGTCATCCGATGGTCCACTAGCACTACTCTTGCTGAACGCGTGGGAAATCCCATGTGCCAAACTCCTCAGTTCCGCATGAACTGCCTTCCATCCGCCTACGTCCTCTTGGGACTCGGTCTGCACGACAGGGGCCTTGTCCTTACGACCATGAGGAGGCATCCTACAGGAGAAAGGCAAAGTACCTGCACCACAGTCAAAGCAACAACCTGAAAACCATGCCTAGAAATCAGGTGCAGACCCTACCATGCATGCAAAACCTATGAAGTCTCTAGACCGGACACCTAGGTGTAGTGCAACCTAGCGAACCTGGAGCTCTGATACTAGATCTGTCACGCTCCAAATTTTCCACAATAATTTAAACAAATTAAATTATGGGAAAACTAAAGCTAAACAGTAAAATATCTAACCACCAGGAACCTGTCTGTGCGGCAAGTAGACTCCTGACAATATGCACTACGGTAAACCAATCGCATGTTTGCACCTGCGAACAAAACCACAAGAAAAACGCATGAGTGACCAAAGTTACCCAGTACACACCCCACAAAAACCGTAGAAAACAAAATCATAATCAATTTTCCTTTTAAATTCCTTTCGCAAACTCTTTTCTCAAAACCTCAGAAACCAGGCCCACACTGGCCAAAACCACAAACCAGGGCAAGTAGAGCCCAAAACCACAAGTAAAGGCCCTCAATGGCCAAAACCAAACACGGTGAGTCGGGAAGCCCGACGCCAGGCAACCAAACTCTGGCTACAAGCAGTCCACCGAGGAGCGACCCCAGCATTCTGCACTGCCACGATGAAGCCACCCTGTGCAGGAGCGATCACCGTCCCGCGATTCCCCTCTCTCAGGAAAACCCTCAGAAGCCAACCCCTCCCTGGGAAGACTGTCTTGTCTCTCAGGACGCTACCAGCTACGGGGCACGTGTCCCACCCGCACTGGCCACCACAGGGTACGCCTCCTCACAGCGTCCTCCACACATGGTGCTCAGGAGGGAGTGTCATACCTCCACACCTGAGCCTCAGTGCTCACAGCGACAACAGGAGTATCATACCTCCCCGTTATGCCACAAGACACCTCAACTAGCGGACCACAACCCTAGACTCGAGACGACAGTCAAGGAGTCTCATACCTCTAGGACCCAACGCCTCTCAGCCTCAGGTATCTCGGCCCCACGACCTCAACAGGGGACATCGCCCCCGACCACGCAAGAATGTTGTCACATTCCCTGGTCCCGACGACATGGTCCCACGCTGCCTCGGCCCACAGACAGAAAATCAGGAAAATCATTTTCCAAACAAGGCCAACCATTCCTTTGAAAACCATTTTCCATATCCTTTAAAAACTCTTCCAAAACCTCGGCAAAACAGTGCATCAGGTGTCCCAAGGGAACACCACTGATAGCCCACAATCCCCTCTCACAGGGACAAAACACGGTATCCAGAAAGCCATCAAAACACATTGCAAAACTCACTTGGACCCAGAATCGGCATGCCGAAATCCCCTAGCTCGGTATGCCGAATTAGGGTCAACGGTCAACACTCAAGTCAAATTCGGTATATTGTCCAAAAACGGAAGACCGAATTCCAACCAGAGGACCCAAACTGACAGAAAAAGGGTAGTCGAACAGAATCGATATGCCGAAATCTCCTGATTCGGTATGTCGTTTCCATTCGGTATGTCGAATTCTGCGAAACCAGAAAATGGCCCCAACCCTATTGTCCAAAATTGCCCCAAATGGGACCTCCGATCGGACCCCCTAAACAAACACCAAAAATCTTGCATAAAACATATAGTGTAGACCCTCGAGTCTACTCCAAAACTCAACAAACAAAACTAAAATCTATTCACCAAGCATTAAGATACAAAATCACAAAGGCAGAAGGGTCAAAATGACCCAAAACGCAACCACTGGCCTAAATGCCCATAAATCGTCAATAAATGACAATAAATTCTAGGAAAGGAAATTTACCTAGATTTCATGTAATCCTAGCAATTTCTACCAATTCCATGCTCTCTATTGCAAGGAGTGCAGATGCGTACCTGAAAAATGCTTCTAGCGATCCTCGGCCGACTCCAGCGAACTCTGGCGCAAGCACGGCCACGAGGCACTCCACACGAGCTCCGCACACCACCACGAGCAACCACAGCCCTCCACGTCACTCCCTCGACCTCTTCCTCTCTCTCTGTTGGCGCGCACGTGAAGGGAATGCAGGGGAAACAAAGGAGGTGAGGGGACAAGTGGAAAGGAAGAAGGGGAAGGGAAGGAAGGAGAAGGAGAAATAAGGAGGAAAGGAAAGAAAGTGGAGGAGGAAGAGAAGTAGCGCCGCTGAAGAGGAGGGGAAAGGAAGAAGAAGGAAGGAGAAGAAAGCAACAGGTGGCGAGGAGAGGTGCAGTGCGGTGCAGCTTATAAAGCCTACGCCAGCAGTAGCTGAAAACGTGCCCACCTGCGCGTCTCAGCCTCCGGCACACCGCATAGCAGCCAACCGCCAGCCACCACCAACGAGGCCAACAACTAGCCTTAGCCACCAGCCTACACCTGCGGCCCCATGGGGACCCCACACCAGGCCAGGCACAGACCCCACACCGGGCCCCACAAGCACAGTGCCACAATGCACAGTGCCAAACCACACACATGGACACGCAAATAGAAGCCAGCCCACGAGGCCCAAGCCCAAAAGCACAAAACCACACAACGGGCCTCGGAACAGTAACACCCGTCTAAGAATAAAATTCATAAAATGTAAATAATTACAAAATGAATTTTACGGGTGTTACAAATGTTGGAAGCAACCACTATCAAATATCCATTTTGAGCTAATGGTTTCCCTACATCATGAGATGCAAGCAATGTCTTTGGTACCCATATGACATAAGCTTTTTTTTTACACCATTAGTCCTATTTTGATTTTTATCAATCCATTTTGGACGTTTCTTGACTACAAATATGTAATTTTCATTTGTTGAGGCTCTCATAAATCCTTTTTCATAAGGAGTATCATTGAATTTTGAATACCCAATTCCATGTTTATTTAATGAGTGTCTTTGGCTTGATAAGAGCATATCCAAGTTTTCCTTCCCATTAGTGAATTTAGTTACTATGTTTAGAAGGCCATTGCTTTTATTTTTTAGCATTGTAATGTCTTTCTCAAGATTTTTTATCTTAAACTTCATATGATCAATATTCATATTAAGTTCAATATTTTTGTTATCCAAATTTTCATTTTCTTGTATAATTTTCTTTCTTTCTTCAATTAATAACTTATTGTCTTGAGTTAGGTTGTCAATTGTGTTACTCATATCTTTAGATTTTTGTTTCAAATTCTTATATTTAGCATATAATTCATTAAAGGCTTTCAAAAGCTCATCTCTGTTAATATCCTCCATGAAGGATAAACCATTATCTTCATCAAGTGTCATGAAACACATGTTAGCATGTTCACCACCCGAAGAAGAAGACTTATCATCTGAAGATGATTCAGCTTTATTCCAAGTGACTTGGAGAGCTTTCTTCTTATTTGGTTTCTTTTTATTCATTTTCATCTTAAGTAATGAACAGTCTCGTTTAATATGTCTAGGTTTGTTACATTTGAAGCAAAAGAGTTGCTCTTCCTTTTCCTTATTTTTATCTTGGTTCTTGTTCCACTTTTTCTCAAAATTCCCTTTCTTTATAAATTTCTTGAATTTTCTAGTTAATAAGGCAATGTCTTCATTTTTCTTGAACTATTTAGAATCTAAGGTGACTTTTAGTACAATAGTCTTTTTCTTAGAGATTTCCACTAACTATTTTTCTTTTTCCTTCAATTGTACCTTGTATGAGGTCAAGTTTTCAATTAGATCTTCTAAAGAATAGTTTGATAGATCTTTTGCTTCCTCTATGGTAGTGGTCTTTTTCTCCCAATCTAGAGTAAGAGACCAAAGTATTTTTCTCACAAGATCACTTTGAAAAAAATGCTTGCCATGAGATTTTATTGTGCTGGTGATTTCATTAAATCTTGTGAACATATCTCCTATTGATTCATTAGGTTTCATTTTGAATAACTCATACTTATGTATTATCATGTTAATCTTAGTTTCTTTAACTTGGCTTGTTCCTTCATGTGTGACTTCCAATGTATGCCAAGCATCATGAGAAGTAACATAATTAGAGATCCTATTAAATTGTTCTTGATTCACAGCATAAAATAATATATTAAGTCCCTTAGCATCTAATTGTGCATTTTTCTTCTCATTTTCATTTCATTCTTTGTAGTGTCTGGTGTTTTGTGTAAAACCATTTACAACAATGTCCCAAAGTTTATAATTGATGGATTTAAATAGATAACCTTTGTACATTTCAAATAGTTGTAGTTTAGCCCATCAGAGAATGGAGGTCTATTGATGCTTTGTCCCTCAATCAAATTATTACTAGAGGATGCCATATATTCCTAGAATATGTGTTAGATCTTAATATCTAGGAAACCTTGCTCTGATACCAAATGTTGGATTAAATGGCTTCTCTAGATGAGAGGTGAATAGAGAATTGTAGTTAAATTTATCACTTTTGATTATTTGAAAGTAAATAACAATAACAATAATATAATCAAAATATTCACATAAAGAAGGAGGTAAATAGACAATGAATATGCACACTATGATTTATAGTGGTTCGGACAACTCCAACCTAGTTTACTCCTCAAGATCTTTCTTGAGATTTTCCCTTTCTACTATAGAAAATTTACACTTACTTGTAGGATGAAGACTTTCTCCTACACTGCTCTCCACAGATTCTCCTCACTCCTAAGAAGAAATTTGTTATATGTCTTTACAATGTTTCCTTACAACTCTTTCTATGATTTCCCAATGAGTAGCCAATGAAATGGATTAAATGAATGAAGGATAAGAGCATGGGAGGCTAATCTAAGATGAGAATTTTGCTTAAGAGAGGAAGTATGTGAGTGATATTAATAATGTGTGAATTGATGATCGTTTCTAGGGTCATTAGAGCCTTATTTATAGGTATTATGCTCAGCTCAAGTTATGTCTAACGTTTACAAAATCTTTTGCCAACTGACAACTGATTCGATACATCGAAATTGTTCAGGCCATCGAAATCAGTAATGATCGGGCAAAATCGGTAACTCGAAATAATCGATAGCCCGAAATCCAACTGTGCCCAAATTAGTTGTTACCCTAAATAAAATAGTACTTCTCATATTTCTGTATACTGAGTGGATAGGTAGTCTAAAAGTGATCTTGAATGTTTTTCTCTAGAATTGTTTTAAGGATTATTCCTAATAGGTTTCCTATCTAGGATGATAGCATATGATGGGAGATCTTTACATATCTGAGACAATACATCCAGACATTAAATATAATTATGGTAATTTTGATACAAATAGAAAATGACGTTTTTGCCCTTCAACTTTCCTTTGTTTCTTCCAACCTTCAATACTTTGGTCTTGAATTTTTCTTCTTTTTCTCAAATTTTGAAGCTGACCATCTTCCTTATTTCCATGTCTCTTCTTATAACTTTTGCCTTTGAAATATCCATTCCTTTTGCTAAACACAATTCTCAAACATAGGAATTAAAGCATAATTACAATTTTTGTTGTCATCAAAATTTATGGATAATATTTTCCAATTGATAAGTCTATACAGAATTGCCTATGTTGTTTTGTGTGTCTCCAAACTTAATTTTTTTAATTGAAATAGTGGAATTATGTGTTTTAATGAAATATCTTATGTTGTTTATATTCTAAGATTTTTTGTAATTTGTATTATTTTTTGCAGGCTTCTACAAGTGTTAACATTAATGATGATAATGATGGAGAGCCAAATTCTACAAGCCATGCAGATGACAATGTTTGAATTAGATATTTCATTTAATCAAACTTTGACCTTTATTCACTTATTGAGATAGTTTAAGTTTGTATTATATTTTATTTTGGAAATAGTCATGTAATTGATACCGTAATATGAGAACAAGTTGTACTAGATTATGAAATTAATATATTTTACTTTCGGTGAATTTGAAGTTTATTGTTAAATTAATATATAATCTTTATTTTGAAAATAATTAATTTGTTTTATATATTATAATATAGGTGATGAAAAGAAAATAAATTATATTACATGTTAAAATTGTATCGAAACTTCAGTCACAAGTTTAGCCATGACATTATATCATGCTATAGTAGTGGCTAAATTAGCCACGGAATAACGATGGAAAATACAATGGCTAAATTATCTATGGAATAGCTACGAAAAATACAATGGCTAAATTAGCCATGGCATGGCCATGGATCTTGATACGGTAAGAATACATTTGTTGCCACAAACTAACTGCAGATGAAGACCGTGGCTAAATTAGCCACGGTCAGCCTGAGTGGTGGCTAAAATTTAAATACAAGACTTTTAGTTACGGGCTCTGCCATGGTCAAAAATCATGACTAAATTTATTTAGCCACGGCTTTTTTAGTATTAGCTATGGAATTAGGCCGTAGCTAAAGTCTAGTTTTCTTGTAATGAGAGACTGAGAGAATTGAGAAAAGTAGAGTGTTGTGTAAGAAATAAGAAGTTTAAGAAGGTATTTATAAAAAAAAAAAAAAGAATAAGAGAAGAAGGAAAAAAGACAAAAGGTAAAATTAGACAAGTAAAATGCGTCGAGTCGGTCGAACCTATGTTTTGGCCCAGCCCAGTCTAGCTTGAGCAAAAGTCGGGCTAGGCCGACTAGGCCTGTGTCAGACCATAGGCCATGCTAAACCTATGGCCTAGGCCCAGTCGTCCTGGAAGAATAGGCCTAGTTGGGCCCGATCAAATGACCAACGTCGGGCTGAATTGGCTTAGTTTTCAAAAAAATAAAATGGGCCAAGTGGCCTAGGCTTTAGCCAACGTTCAATGTGAACGTTGGCTTCCAACGTTCCATGTGAACGTTGGCTTGCCAACCTTAGTTTTTTGTTCTCTCCTCCATTCATGATTTATCTTCTATAAATACCTCCATACATCTTCATTTCTCCCACAACTTACTCACTCCTCTAAATTCTCAAATTTATCAATCTCTTCACACTCTCTCCATTTCTCAAACTCGCTACTACTCTTAAGTCTCAACTCTTCTCACTTGTGTAGAATACAAGTTTGACTCCAAACTCTGATCTTCATCAACAACACTCTTACACTCTGGTTTCCGTCTCTAGCAGTCTAGCCTTCGTGTCCATGGCTTGCCAACAAAAGAATTTTCTTTACTCATAATCCCTCTAATTTCCTTACTTCTAATCCCGCATTTTTTGGATTTTGGGTTTTTTGGGTCAAGATTTTTTTTATTATCAATTCTTTTGGCCTTAAAATGAAATATCCTTTTAATGTAAGAAGCCATGATTATGTCTCTGACCCTGATGATAACCCTACCTAGGAGTCAGACCAGCTCCAAACCACAACAAACCCACAAACACAATCTATAGTCACTAAAAAACCTAGGAAGAAAAACTCATGGGTTTGGGAACATGTAATCTTAGATCCCACTGATGAAAATAAATGCTATTGTAATTATTGTAGTTTAGGATACACTTGTCCTAGTGGTGGGGGTGTATGTGACATCTAGGCCTAATTATCTAGTAAATGTAAACCATGTAATTAATGGTAATATTTGAAAATAATTTTCTAATGGATAATTTGATATTCTAATATGGTTGTGTGTGTGTGTCTCTCTCTCTCTATGGCTGAATGTCGGTCCTTGATTGTGTTTCTGGTGTTGTGCCATGTGTGTAGGATCTGGGTTGGACCTTGGTCAACTAGAGCACAGTGCACCATGAACCTTGTGCCTGTCCTCTTCTCCTTCCCTTGTCTTTCCTCCCCCGACGACCCATGCCTCCACAACCCACTCATGACGACCCGTCCTCTCCATCTCCTGTATGGTGGGGAAGCGATCGACGGGATTTGTGGAAGCGGTCGAGGGGGAGGAGCTTAAGAAGGATCGGAAGGATAGCGTTGAAGGTAGTGGCAAATGAGAGAGAGAGAGAGAGATAGTGGTGGAGTTGGTGATTGAGAGGAGAGGAACTCCAAGTGCGGAGCACCACGTGGTGGTGGAGGTCGCTAGAGTGCCGATCTAGTTACGCAACCCCTTCCTTCCTTCTTTTTCTTTGTTTTGGGGAAAGTGGGTGAAATGCATGAAAATGATGAATAAAGCATGTAAAATCATGGAAAATAGTTGGAATGATGGAAATGATGTAAATGACTTAAATGTGTAGAGATCATACAAGGTTGTATTATTTTCATGAGTTTTTGGTAGAAAATGGTATGCATGCTACAGTACGAAATGAATTCACACCTTTATGATTTTATTTAAAACAACATGCTTAATGGATTTGTAAATGGTTTGAGGGGTTTTGAAGTTGTAACACCCGTATTCATTTTATAATTATTTACATTATAATGAATTTATTCCTGGACGGGTATTACTATTCTGAGGCCTGTTTGTGTGATTTTTGTGATTTTGGGCATGGGCATCATGGACCGACTTCTGTTTGCGTGTCTCTATGCATGGTTAGCAATGTGCACTATGGCACTATGCTTGTGGGCCTAGGTGTGGGTCTGTGTGGGACCCACATTAGTGGGCCGGTTGGTGGGATTGAGTTGGTGCAGTTAGTTGTTGGCTCGTGCAGAAGACTGTGGTTGCACTATGCATGCATGCATGCAACTACCACCATCGGCACGTGTAAGGTTGCGGCCGTCAACATCCTCCCTTCGCACCTCTCCTCCTCTTTCCCTACATCACCGTCCTCCTCTTTGAGCATGCCACCTCCTTCTTTCCCAATTTTCCTCTCTCTCCCTCTCCCTCCCTCTATTCGCTCTCCTCCACTCACTCCATCCCTCCCTCACTCACCTCTTCCTCTCCCGTCTCTCCCCCACCTCCTCCCCTACCTCTTCCCCTTGCTCGGTGTGCGGCAACATGCAACAGCTTATGCCGGCGGCGTGTGGCTCCAGGGAGTCGTCCCAAGGGTCGTGGAGGCTCTAAAGGCTCGTGAGTGGCCGATGGCTAGAGTTAGGTCGCTGGAGGTTGTATTAAAGTACGCACCTCCAAACCAAAGTGTTGAAAGCATGAAATTAGTAGAAAATGATAGGAATGCATGAAATCTAGGTAAATTTACATTCCTAGAATTTATTGTGGATTTTGGGAATTTATGGAGGCATTTATGGCGTTTTATGGTGGTTGTTGTGGTTTGGGTCCTTTTGACCCCTCTGTCTTTGTAATTTTATATCTTGTTGTGTGATGAATGGATTTTGGTTTTGTTTGCGTAGATTTGGAGTAGACTTGAGAGTCTACAATATATGTTTTGGTTGGATTTTGTTGTGCTTTTTTTGGGGGTCCGATCGTCGGTGTAGACACCCCAATTTTGAGGCGGCTCGTAAGTGAACTCTCCAGAAGATGTTGCTTTGGATACGGCAAGCCTAACCTCAGTTGAATCTTATCTGGCACCTTGGTTACCCTAAGCCTATAGCAAACTCATGGTCCAATTTACAATTCAAGTAGTTAGATCTAGAGAGCACCAATATGGAGCATCAAATTGGAGCACCAAGCTAACGCACCAAGCTAACGCATCATTATGGCGCACCAAGCTGGCGCACCATTGTGGCGCACCAAGTTGGTGCACAACCACTTTTCAGGGCGCTGGTTGTTGGCTTTCCATCTTCTGTGCTTGTAACCTTCACATGCAAATATTCCTCATGAATCTAGGCAAGGCTGTTGAGTTTCGAGGCCTTTTGCATCCCAAGGAGTTACCTCTTCATTCTCTTTAAAAGGCCCACCTTAAGCAACTTTTCTGCTCTTAGCAAGTCACCCACTCCAAGCAACCTGCACCCCAACTTCCAAAGCACACTCCCGCATCCCTGAGCATTCCCAACTGATTCCAAAGCAACAAGGAGGAGATACCTTAAGCCATCCAAGGAGGTGACACCCTAGGCAAGGTAAGGTCCTTTGCTCATCTTTCCACATAGGTTTTACATAATATTCTGGATAAAACCTGCAACTAAACTAATATATTGTCTATATAGTGATGTTAGTTCGTGCCTTTTTGTGTTATTTTGGATGTTCATGATGCTCCCTTATATGTTCATTGCTTCTTTTTCATGATGATTTTGCACTGTGTAATCTTTATTTTAACAATGAATCATAGTCCTATGAGATCACTAATCATAGAACATAGGTTGGGATGCACCCCCTTTGCATGCTTTATCATTTCCCCATGCTCATAGGTCAGCCAAGTCGCTTCATGAATCATAAAATCATCCATCAATAGTAACAGCAGTCCTTGTAAACCCATGAACATGCATGACTTGAGGAGAGAATGATAAGAGTGTTTTAATGCTTGTTTATTTAACATGACTAAGTTTTCTGGCATCTAGGTAAATGATTTGAATAATCAGTAACCCAATTCATTGCATGCATCTCGCCCAGACTCTGAAATCAGACTGTAGTCTAATTCAAGATTTCTAGGGTGCACCAAACTGGCGCACCATCCTGATGCACTTAGGAGGCGCACCAAACTGGCGCACTAGCCTGGTCACAGGGTGCAGGCAGCCCATCATTTCATTATGATTTGCATGGCTTTCTATTTGTTCTGGACTTTGGTTTTTTTTGGCATTTGATCTCTGATATACCATGTTCTTGCTTGCATATTTTCAGCATGTAATAACCCTGTTTGCATTGATTTAGCATCTAGTGAAGTTAGCTTGTTACCTGGATTTGGTGAACTGGTGGCTTTTCAAGACTCTCTGTGTAGAGCTCTTTTGCCTCAATTTATGATCCAAGCCTAGGTAGCATAGCTAGGATTCATTAGCTTTTATTAGAGTATTGTTGTGTGGTCTTGTGTGAGGCATATTGCGCATGAGCACAAGACCCATATCATGTTTTCTTGGGTTTCTTCTTTCCTTTATGACCTTGTGGAAGAGAGGGAAACTCACTCACATGGGATCAGGTGTTTAGATGTCCTTGATGCGTTTTCAGATGATTTTATGCATGTCTGCAAGATTTATATCACTTCACTAGCACACTTTTCTGGCACACATCAGTAGAGCACATAGGTGGCACACCAGACTGGCGCACCACACAAGCACAACTGCCTGTTTATCACTGCACACAGTAGCTTTTTGGCATGGTGTTTAGTATGATTCCCGGTTTGCTTTGCCTTTGGTTTTCTTTGGGTGTCCTCTTGGATATATCAGGATGACTCCAGTCTGTTTTCATCCACATTTGTGCTTGGTAGCATAGGTTTTGCATATAGCAAAGTGAGGACGAAAGTCACTCAGTGTTACTAGATCTTTGGTCATATCTATGCAATATCTTTGCACTGGTGTTTGATCCACCACTCGGGTGACCTTTCTGAGCATTAAGACACACCCTACAGTTTCTCTACCAATGTTTAGCATAAAGCACCACTTGCATGTAGCATTGCATGGCATATCACCCTTGGGAGTACAGAAACGAGCTGAAAAGCCAACATTTCATATAAGTAAACGAAAAATCCAAGAAAGACCGATTTTTTGGGCGCACAAGTGTGCCTAATACCTTCCTTGTGCGTAACAGGGATCCTTGCCCATTTTCTGGTTCATGTTGCCCTTTTCCATTGGTTTTATGGCGTGGTTTTAAATGTTTTAAAACGGTTTTTCTCGTCTCTCGTTTTCAAGTAGACTGGGTGGCGACTCCTACATTTTTATCATTTGCTTTTTATTGTTTTGTTGTGACTTTGCCGACCCTCGTGCATTTGGCCTTTCGTGCCATGCCTAAGGCTGTCACCCGCATGGTTACAATCGGTCCCATTTTGGGCAATTTCAAAGGGTGGTGCTTTGGGCTATTTTTTAGATTCGTAGAAAACGACATACCGAATCATTTTGGTATGCTATTTTGCTATCAGTTTTGGTCCTCTGGTCAACTTCGGTCATCTAATTTTGGACGATCAACCGAATCAAGAGATTTTGGTCGACCAAATCATTTTTCGGTCTGCCAATTTTGCCATGAGTGTTGACCATTGAGCTGTTTCGTTCTACCGATCCTAATAGGTCTCCCAATCCAAGAATTTTTGGTATACTAAAGCTATTTCAGTATGTCGAATCAAGACCTCAGTTGTTTTATAAATCTGATTTCCGAGGATTTTCTAGATTGGCTTGTTTTCCCATTTAAGATGGGATTGTGAGCCGTTAGTGGTGTTCTCATAGGACACCTGTTGTGCGGTTTTGCCAAGGTTTTGAAAGAGTTTCCAAAGATATAAAATGATTTGAAAATGATTTTCAAAGAGATGAGTTGTCTCGTTTTGGAAAAATGGTTTTCCTTGTTTTTTTTGTGTCGGCTGAGACACCGTGGGACCGCGTCGTCGAGACTAGGGAATGTGACGACATTCTCGGGTGGTCGAGCGCGTCTCCCTAGTTGAGGTCGGGGGCTGAGATACCTGAGGCTAAGGGTCGTCGGGTCTTGGAGGTATGAGACTCCCTAATTGTCGTCTCGAGGCTAGGGTTGTGGTTTGTGGGTTGAAGTGTCTTGTGGCATGACGGGGAGGTATGATACTCCTACTGTCGCTATGCGCATTAAGGCTCAGGTGTCGTCGAGTGTGGAGGTATGACACTTCCTCTTGAGCACCGTGTGAAGGACACCATGAGGAGGCGTATCCTGTGGTGGCTAGTGCAAGTAGGACACATGCCCCGTAGCTGGTAGCATCCTGAGAGAACGGACTGCCTTTCTAGAGAAGGGTTGGCTTTGTAAAGGTTCTCCAAGAGGGAGAATCGCGGGACGATGAACGCTCTTGCACAGGATGGCTATCACTATGATAGTGCAGACACTGTTGGTCGCACTTCTATGGACTGCTTGTGGCTAGAGTTGATTGCCTAATACCGAGCTTCTTGACTCACTATGTGTGGTTTTGGCTATTGAGGGCCTTGTTTGTGTTTTTAGGTTGGTAGGGCACTATTTGCTATTTTGGCTGATGTGGGCCGCGTTTGCCTGTGGTTTTCGGCTTTGTGGGCCTAGGTTGGAGGATTTTGAATAAAATGATTTGTGAAATGAATTTAAAGGAAAAATTAATATAGTTTTGTTTTTCGCCATTTTCTTGGGGTGTGTGTTGGGAGACTTTTGTCACTCACGCTTGTTCTTTGTGATTTTTTGAGTTGTAGGTGCAGCCATGCAATTGGGTTTTAGCATAGTGTATATAATCCAGAGTCTCGTAGCCGCACACACAAGTTTCTGGTAGTTGATATTTCTATGTAGCTTTTAATTTCCTGTAATTTAATTTGTTTTAAACTATTATGGAAATTCGGGGCGTGACAGAAGTAGACTTGAAGGTCTACACCTCATGTTTAATGTATGATTTTTGGTGTGTGTTTGATGGGTCCATTTGATGGGTCCGTCGGAGGTCCCAAATCCGACGAACACATGGCTAGGACTCTAAAGATGTATTTTGGGATCAGGCATTTTGGTATGCCGAATTGAGTTCGGCATACTGTTTTACTGTCAGATTTCGACTAGAGACCGTAATTCAGTAGACTAAAAATATTTGAACTTCTGTTTCAAGGGAATTTGGTCGACCAAAATGTTTTGATTGACCGAAATAAATATTTTTTAATGACCGAATCCCAAGTTCAGTCGACCACAGCTCGGTATACCGATCTAGTTTGGTTTGCCAAACCATACCCCTAGGCCATTTGAATTAATGTGCATGGAAAATGAAAATAGATGGTTTTAAATGGATAATGGGCTTGTATTAATGATGTTTTCCCCATGTAAATGTTATGAAGGAATATGGAATTCAAATAAATAGATTTAAAAATGGTTTTGGGCTTTAGGCCCCAAAATGAAAAGGAATTGTTAAGTGATTGGTTTGATGTGATTTTCAAACATGAGACCCAATAATGAATATAAATGCATGGTTTTACGTGGTTTTGAGCTTGGGACCTAATGAAGGGTCAGAGTTGCATGGAAGTGACTTCCAACAATGAAAAGAGAATGAGTAATGATTTTGAAAAGATAACCCATGAGTTTGAAAAGTAATAGATAATGTGTTATAGAGCCACAAGGGGTTAGTGTCGACAACGTGGTAGGAGTATGAGACTCTAATGAAACTAATTGTCAGATATGACCGTGGTTGCCAATGTTGAATCATGAGGGCTTGGTGTCGACAAATTGATAAGATATCAATTCTCAGATACGACTATGGTTACCTAGTTGAGACGGTGTAGGCTAAACCTAGGCGTATTAACCTAAGTGTTTGGGTCACCGATGGGATGTCGGGAAAAGATGTATCTCCGTGCATATGAAATGAAATTGAGACCTATTGGTCGAGGCGGTGTCCTCCCACATGGGAAACTTCACCACGGTAGTGCAAGGAGGTGGGACAAATGGTGTTCTTACCTACTATTTGTGTGCCCAGTTACCTCTGATCAATGTAACACTAATAAGAAAAGTGAAAATAAAATGTGTGGTTTTAGCTAGAATTAGACTTGTGCCTTGTCTTCAGATTTTAGCGACAAATGAAGATCATGTTTTAACCAGTTGCTAGCCAATGTATATGATTTTGTTTTGAGCCCTGTGAAGCCCTATGTTTTAGGCTAGATCTGGTCGAGAATGTGGATTTCTTGATATGCATAAAAAGGTTTTAAAGATGCATAAATTGAAAAACGGAAAATATAGGCTGTTGAAAACTGGCATGGTTTGGATAGAGATTCCAAATGTTTTAGAAAGAAATGATATATTGGAATGGTTTTTGAAAACCATATTTTGTAATAGTCTAGGCTTGTGTTTTTTCATTGTTTTGTTGTGGCTTCTGTGTAGGGCGCATATTAGATAACTTGGATGTCACTCACGCGTGCTTTGTTTGATTTTCAGGTGTAGGTGGTGTAGTCCAATTCCAGTGCCCACATAGGAGTCACTAGTCGCACATTGTTCCAAGAGATGAGCCTTAGTCAGTTACAGTTATTAGATTTATGCTGTAATTATTGTAATTACTTGTGATACTATGTTTTAGGTAGCTTATCCGAGTTTAGGGCGTTATAGTGTAGGTCATATTTCTAAACATTTAACAAAATGTATAGCTACCCATAATAAAGATGATAATACATATTTAAGATAATAAATTGCATATTGGTTGAAGTGGAAAAGTTAATTAGAAATATAATATAGAAGAAACAAAACAAGGTCTAACAAAATTTATAGTACAAGATGAACAATCATTTAATTTTTCTGAAAATAAAGATTTGAAAGTTATGTACAAAATTATTTAAACCCACAATTTAAACGTCATTCTCGGAATACTACTAAAAATATAATCTATAAAATATTTTTAAAAAATAAAGAAATTTTAATTGGAATGTTTTATAGTTTATTATGTAAAATACATTAACTTGTGATGTTTGGACAGGTTCGAATAATTTTCCTTATTTATGTTTAACTGTACATTGAATAGACATAGAATGGAATTGGCAAAAAATATGAATCGCTTTTACACTTTTTGATCATCCACACATTGGAAAAGAAATACCAAATATTATGGAAGATATTACTAAAGAATTTAAAATATATAATAAAATTAAAATGATATCTTTTGATAATTTTTCTAATAATAATGTTGCAATAGGAATATTAAAAAGAAATTTAAAACCTGTATTAAATGGTGATTTATTTCATTGTAGGTGTTGTTATCACACTTCAAATTTAATTGTACAAGAATGTATAAATTGCATTAGGCCTTATATAGAAAATATAAGAGTAGCTATTTTATTTATTCAAACATCACCTAAAAGATTTCAAGAATTTAGATACTTACGTGTAGAACAAGGTTTAAAAGTTAAAAAATTTAAATTAAATGTTCAACACAGATGGAATTCAACATATGATATGTTAACTTCATATTTATCTTATATAGTAACATATTTACAGCATACTATAATTCAAGATCTAATTATTTATTAAATAATGAAGATTGGCATAATGCTAGCCTAATTCATACATTTTTAAAACCATTTTATATGCAACTAATCAATTATCTAGTCAATATTATCCTACTAGTTCTCTAGTTTTAGTTATTTATTTAATATTACATACACTTTTCAACAATATAGACAAATTCACAAAATTTGATAATATTATTGAAGTGATAGAAGAAAAATATAATAGTTACTTAGATGAGCCTCCAGTGTAGGCATGTTTAGCAATAATTATGTATCCTAGGCACATTTTAGTTAATTGCATGGGACTTATAGATGATATTTTTAATAATATGAATGAAAATGAAAATATAGATGAATATAATAATAAAATTAAGGAAACCTTATATGCATTATTTGAAAATTATGTTACAAATTATGATGAAAGTAGTTGTAGTACACATATATCTAGTTTTTTGTCTACAATCACTTAGTCTAGTGGTGAAGCCTCTTTGTGGTGGTATGAGAGGTCGGGAGTTCGGCTCCTACGGACATCATATATATTAAAAACCATTTCCAAAAGAAACATATTTCTAGTTTTGTTGGACACATAGTAGTAGTAGTAGTAGTAGTAGTTCATTTTGAAGTAAATTAAATAAGAAAAAAGGAAAACACGTAAAATCAACAACTAATGATGAATTAAAAAAAAATTTAGAACATGAGTTTGCATTTAGTAATATTGAAATAGTAACTTAAATGTATTAAAGTGATGGTCTAGTACTGCAGTTAGGTTTTCTATATTTTCTAGAATGGCTAAAAATTTATTAATGATTCTGACATCTACTATGGCATCGGAATCTGCATTTTCTGCAGAAAAAAAGTTTTAAGTAATAGAAAATGTAAGTTATTCAAAAAATCGGTAGAAACCTCTATCTACTTGAAAGATTAGTACGATGCAATTGATCGTCTACAAAATTTAAATTTAAATGATGAATCAAAAAAAGAAGAGACAGCAACTTCAATGGGGACGGAAGCATCTACTATTGATTAAAGAATATAAATAGATTTCTTTTGTAAAATTTGTAATATATATTAATGTAATAATTGTAAATGTAAAAATGTAAATTGTTGAATATCTATTTTAATTTTCAAGTTTTTTTATGTATACAATATGCAACAATTATTTAATAATAAATAAATTTTTTTAATTTATATCAATGTAATAATTGTTAATGTAAAATGTTGAATACCTTTTCAAGTTATTTAATGTATACATTAATTATTTAATAATAAATAATTTTTTTAATTTAAAAAATCGACCCAATGGACAGACCCACCCAGCCCAACTTGGCCCATGGCCCAGTCCAATGGCGAGTCGTGGACTATGCCTAGCTATGGTAATAGAAAATCCAGCTCTACCTAGTCAAGGCCTGTAGTGGCCTAGTATTTTTTGGGTCGAGCTGGCCCGACTTGACCCAATTTGCATGTCTAAGTAAAATCCAACATCCAAAATGAGTGTTGGTTTACCAACGTTCAATTGGACATTGGCCCAACATCTATTTTTGTTTTTTTTTTACTTTTCTTCAAATGCAAGCCAACCCAGCCAAGGCTCGGTCCAACAACCAAGCCCAAATGGGCCTACTCCTGGTTGAGTGGGCCTGGGCCTCGATCCTAGCACGGCCCATGGCCCGATTCAGGCATACTCTAGCTTAGTCTGACTTTCTCTCGGGCTAGGCCAAGCTAGGCGAAAAGTCAAGTCAGACGCTTCAAGACCAGTTCGACCCAATTTACATGTCTAATTTCCTCATCTATAGCAACTTTTCAAGGTGGTATTTGAATAGCATTGTGGTAGTTCCTGGATATAGATTTAGAAAAAGAGACAAAACAAAACTTTGAAAAGTGAGATAAAGATTAACATAGGACACAAAATTAGAAATAAGATAGGTAGTGGAAGACCTTTTACCCTTTCGCATTACAATAGGCAGGTCAAGCTCTATTGTGGTGGATTCTGGGGTGTTTTGATTTGCGTTAGTGGTTGAGGATAGCTCAGCCAGAGGAAGCAGAGGTGGTTGCTGATGACGACGATAAACCTACAATGGACAATGTTCATGATTGTTTGAAATGTCAAAGTGGCCATCTATAAGTATAAGTGTCATGCCCCAAATTTTCCACAATAACTTAAACAAATTAAATTACAGGAAAATTAAAGCTAAACAGTAAATATCAAACTACCAAGAACCTGTGTGTGTGGCTACGAGACTCCAGACTATATGCACCACGCTAAATCAATCGCATGTTTGCACCTGCAAACCAAAACCACAAGGAAAATGCATGAGTGACCAAAGTCACCTAGTACGCACCCCACGAAAACCGTGGAAAACAAAACTATAATCATTTTCCTTTTAAATTCCTTTCGCAAACCATTTTCTCAAAACCTCATAAATCAGGCCCACACCGGCCAAAACCACAAACCAGGGCTCTACTAGCCCAAAGTCACAAGCAACGACCCTCAATGGCCAAAACCACACACAGTGAGTCGAGAAGCCCGGTGCCAGGCAACCTAACTCTGGCCACACGCAGCCCGCTGAGGAGCAACCACAGCGTTCTGCACTACCACGGTGAAGCCACCCTGTGCAAGAGTGATCACCGTCCTGCGATTCCCCTCTCTCAAGGGAACCTTCAGAAGCCAACCCCTCCCTGGGAAGGCTGTCCTGTCTCTCAAGACGCTACCAACTACGGGGCACATGTCTCACCCGCACTAGCCACCACAGGGTATGCCTCCTCACGGCGTCCTCCACACACGGTGCTCAGGAGGGAGTACCAAACCTCCACACCCGACAACACCCGAGCCTCAATGCTCACAGCGACAACAGGAGTATCATACCTCCCCGTCATGCCACAAGACACCTCAACCCGCGGACC